>JAMJFZ010002601.1:6062500-6240000 GCA_026225945.1 Cricetomys ansorgei | reverse complement strand
AAAAATAAAAAGTAAATTAGTAAATAAAAAGTAAAGTTTTTTTTAAGGCACTGACATGACTCTATGACACACAGAACCTGTAGAAGTGCCATTTCTGTAGGCCATCTACTGCTGGGCATGCATCCTATCCTAATTTGTTTCCCAAGTGAGACTTCTCTGGAGAAAACTAAAATTTCTTATTCATGTGATTATCAATTGGAGATCTGTTGTGGGTTTGGTATTGGCCATGTGTTCACTTCTTACAACTCTAGGAGCTCATCTGGTACAAACCCATGCAGTTTCTGGGCAAGCTGCCTCAGTCTCTATGAATTCATAAGTGTTGATTTAGAGGGCCATGTTTCCCTGGTGTCCTTCATCTGCTCTGGCTCTTACACTATTTCTGCATCCTTCTTCTGTAGCAACAGAAGCTTTCCTAAGCCCTGAAGGGAGAGATTTGATGGAGACATTCCATTTATGACTGAAGCATTCCAAGGTCTCTTACTCTCTGCATATTTTCTGGCTGTGGGTTTCTGTGTTAGTCCCCATCTGCTGCAAGTGGACACTTCTCTGATGATGGATGATCAAGGCACATCTATGACTATAACAAAATAGAATTAGGAATCATTTTTCCTCTATATTCTCTTTGTACAACAGAACAAGCATTTAATCAATCCAAGGCTCTGTGGCTAGGTTGGTGTTTATGGTTGTCTTTTGGTAGCATGTATAGTACCTTCCTCTACCAAAGACACTAGCACATAGTAGTATAGGCACTATGAAGGCACCAGCTGGACTTGTCTATATTCAATGAGTTGTATAGGTATTGTCTTAAGCAAAGTGGACTTGCTGTCAGTTTGTGGAGAGCAACCTAAAACCTTGGCAATAGCCTGAGTAGTTTAGGGGTTTCCATGGGAACTTGTTGGTCAACAGCTCAATTAGATGTAACTCAGTCCAGGTACATGGAGCTTCAAATGGTGACAAGAGATGGCCAGTTGAGGTTCTGTCTCCTCCATCATTTGGCAATTTTATTTAGATTCTCTTCATATATATGTGTATTTTATGATGCTTATATGCATTAGGTTTCCATACAACCCCTCAAATGACCCTCATTTTTAATTGTTTCTCGCCATATCCCATTGCTTTTCACAATCTTCCCTCTGCTTATCAACTTGATCCTTACTTTCTGGCCACCCCCATCCATCCATAACTATCTATTCTATTTCCTTTCCTAGGGAGATCTCTCTGACAACCCTCCCTGAAGTACCTTACTCAATACTTAACCACCTTTGTTCTACAGATTGTATCTTGGTTCTAATTCATGGTTATCATTCATTGAAGAACTAATATGGACATATAAGTGAATACATGTAATATTTGTCTTTCTAGGTCTAGCTTACCTCACTCAGGATGATTTTTGCTAGCTCCATTCATTCATCTGTGAATTCTATGATTTTATTTTTTAATGACTGGTCAGTATTTCATTGTGTAAATAAACCACATTTTTGTGATAAATTAATCTGTGAGGGGCATGTAGGTTGTTTCAAATTTCTGGCTTTTATGAATAAAACTGTAATGAACAAGGTTAGACAAGTATCTTTATGGTAAAATAAAATGTCCTCTGGATAGTTGCCCAAAAGCAATATAAGTAGATCTTGAAGCAGAAGCATCTTCCTAAAGACTTACCACAGTAGTTTTCATAGTGGCTGCATGAGTTTGCACTCCTATGAGCAATGGATGAGTGTCCCCTATGCTCCTTATCCTTATCAAAATGAAATAACATTTGTTTTATCGATCTTAGCCATTCTGATGAGTGTTACATGAAATCTCACAATAGTTTTGATTTGCATTTCCCTGATGGCTATGGATGTTGAACATTTTAAGTGTTTCTCAGCCAGTTGAGGTTTCTATTTTGAGAATTTTGTATTTAGATCTATACTCCATTTTGAATTATTTTTCCTCTTGTTATTTAGTTTTTTTTAAAATTCTTTACGTATTTTGCACATTAGCCTTCTATCAGATGTGTAGCTTGTAAAACTCTTTTCCCATTTTGCAGTCTGTTTTTTTTGTCCATTATTGCAGATTCTAATGAAATATGGGGAATCATTAGAGAGTGTTTGAAATTTTATATTTCAAATACCTGTAAAATCTCAATGAAATGAATAAGTTTCTAGATATATGTGACCTACCAGAATTACATCCAGAAGATACAAGTAAACATCCACAAATGTCAATGTGAAAAAATAGCTAGTGAAAAGCATCCCAACATCCAAAAACCCAAAACTAGGTGAATAGTCAATTGAATTCTATTAAACTTCTTAAAAATAATTAATATCAATGTTCTTTAAGGTGTCCTATAAAATAGGACTACCAAATTCATTCTACAGAGCCAATATTATCTTGATACTAAAAATAGAAAAATATAAAACAAAGGAAAAACCCATGTACCAGTATTCTCAATAAAATTCATGATCCATAGATAATTAAAACATTATTCATATATTTATGTGCTTTTTGTAGTTTTCTTGCTATTGATTTTTTGTATGTTTTAATGCAAGGTATGGAAAATTATTTCAATTGCTTTATATTCAGTAAAAATTTATTTGTTTTCTGTTTAAATGTTTTAATATTTCTTGTGTTTAAATGTTTGCCATGTATTCATCTGTTGATTCAGATATCTCTTCTGAAGTGTCAGAAGATACCTTCTTAACAGATATGTTATTCTTTAAGGCTCAATTCTTAACATTATTCAGCTGAAGAAAAGAAACTCCTGTAGCACCTACACCATAAAACTATAAAAAGTTAAGAAAATGCACTTAAAGTCAATTACAAGTCACTCAAAGATTACCAATGAACATAGAACTGAACACGGCAAAAACACCGTAGAGTGTCATGATTGTCAAAATTATTTAGGGTAAAGGTAGTGATAATAAATGAATTAGATAAATAAAAACAGGCAGGAAAGAAGGGGGAGAAAGAAAAAAATGAGTAGAGAAGAATGTTACCTAGGGGAAGCCAATAAAGAAGATTTACCAATAACAAAAAGGATTTTGAAAGTGGATATATTTAATTAGTAAAATAAACAACAAGACATACAAATATTTTAAAAAGTCAATATGATAAAGCAAGATACTGTTAAATATGGGGAAACATGACAGGGGGCAAATAATAATAAAAAACAAAAAGGAAAATAACGTATTCTCCAAATGGAAGAAACAAGTGAATGAAATTTGATGAATATAAATACAGAAATTATTTATGAAACCATCAAAAAAATTGAAAAGCTTTTACAGTCAATATCTTGATAAACACATAGAAAATAAGAGAAAAGGATAAGGAATCACATGTGGAAAAGAGTTTTCAAAGAATAGATGTTAGAGTGCTTCTTTCTAGGCCCTGAGATATTGGAGACAGTTCTTCATATCCATTAGTGAGAGGACCAATAAAAAGCTCCTATCTTTCCTATGTTTTATACTGTTACTGAATCTCTATGTCTATTTTTACGCCAGCTTTCTTCACAGAGGTCATTGCCCTTCTTTCGGAACAGGGGCCTCTGCTGGTCACATTTATCTTTGCATCCTTGTAGGCTTGGCACAATCCTTAGCGACTCAAGTTACTCTGAATGTAATTGGGGAAGGGAGGAGGGAGCAACTATATTTCAAGACTTAAGTATTAATCAGCATGTTAGAAGGATGGATTTGTGAGTGCCATGTACACCTCTGGAATTTAGAATTCTTCGGCTCAATATATGATACATGATAGCTAGTTGGCTCAAGAATTTTATCTCCAAATCTCAGGCTTGAAATCATCAAATTGTAGGTTAACTGTAGGTTGGGATCTATTCTAGGTTTATCTAAAGCAGGCTTATTCCTCTTTTGGTAGGTCCAAATCTGAGCCAGCCATCTGCAGCCCACATACTTGGGTCTTGAATGTAAGACTCTTCTGCCCTCTACAACTGTGCTTCTGGTCCTTCTCCTACCCAGGGGCTGTGGCAAGCCCAACTGAGGTTTCCAGACTAGTGTATATTCTTTGACCTCAGGATCTAGGGCAGTTCGGTTTTGCCAATAAATTCTTTCTCTAGGTGGTGCTTGATTGCTTCCCTCTTGGTCACTAGGTGACTCAGTGGGGATTCTGTTGCTAACACATCCCCCAAAGAAACCACTTTCTTGACAAAATCCACAATTTAATAGAGGTTTTTAAGAGCTGTGGCTTTTTCTGAGGATAGGCCTGTATGATTTTCTTCTGGCTTACATTTGGGAATCTGTTGAGAGTCCCTCCTGGGCCAGGAAACTGCAGGACTGAGGCTGTGTTGGATTCCCTTCTAAGTAGGGTGCCTCTTTGTTTATGCTTTCTTCTGGTATCTTTCACTTCATTCCTGGGTCTCCAAAGATTTTTCTTAATTTTCCTTCTTGGATTAAAGTGCATTTTTTTTCTCAACTTTCTTCTCTGCTGGCTTTTCCTGAGGCACACATTGGTCTGCTGTTTGATGCAGAATTCCCTATAATTACTAATTCAAAAAAAAAGTATTTTGATATAGTAATATGTTCCTGTTGCTTGGCTGTATTCTTCTCATATAAAAAGTTACATAGCACTAGTTGTCTTGTTTGGAAGTATCCTGCAGCTTTCTTCTGTTTTGTATAGCACTGCTGGTGATTTATTTGTAAGGTTTCCATCAAGAACATTTTCCTCTAGTGACTTCTCATCATTGTATTCAGATGCTGTATTTTTGTCAGGATGATCCAAATTTTATATATGAGCCTCCAACGAAACTCCTTGGAGGCTTTGAACTTAAAACAGAAAGATAAGCACTACATTCTCAATTTTCATTTATGCAAAAAAAACCATATATTTATGCATATTTCATAAAATATATTTAATAAATATGGTACCTTATAAAATGGCATTGAAGAAATATTCAAGTTTCTGCCTCGTGAGAAGATGTCAGTACAAAGAATCCAATGGCTTCCCAGCCTAGCTCTACCAGAGAAGGTACATGGTTATAATCTATTCAGGGACAGTGTTCAAGTTTACGTTGGTAGAAAAATCTTATCAGCATATAATTTTACTCCTTGGATTATCTACTTAAATTTTCCTCATTTTAATGCTTTAAAATTCTCATCACATTTATGCACATATTTTGTGTTCCTGTGTGTATGTGTGTGTGTGTGTGTGTGTGTGTGTGTGTGTGTGTGTGTGTGTAAGCATTTGCCACTAAATTTGTATGCCACTAAAATGATGCTGCCCTGTGGAGGTCAGAAACCAACTTGTTACAGTTATTTCTTTCATTCTATCATGTGGAACTTAGGCTTCAAATTCAAGTTTTAAGGCTTGGCAGCAAGCTCCTTTACCTGCCGAGTCATCTCACCACCATTTATTTGAGCTCTTCTTTTTACTCATTTTAAAAGTTGTTGTCTTAATATTTTATATGTAAGATAATCACTTATTCTACAGTGTTATTTCAGTTGGCATAGCCACTTTAAAAAGAATACAATGCAAATGTTGTAATAAAATTCAGTTCTTGAAAGTTTTGTGAAGGTGGTGACTTCCATATAATATCCTATCATTAGACTTGTTACAAAATCCACTAGATTAGAATAAGTGAAAATTTTAAAATTTCAGTCACAATTAATCAGAAAAATTCTAAAGATAACTTACATATTTTGAAAATATTGTATACTTTGGCGTAATATTATTTCTGTTTTTGTTTTTAGATCCCTCTCTCTCTCTCTCTCTGTCTCTCTCTCTCAACAGAGTTTTACTATCTAGGTCAGCCAGGCATCAAAGTCGACCTCTTCTTGTCTCTACCTTTTAAGTACTAGCTAAGTATAGTAGTTTGCAAGAAAATGGCTCCCATAGGGTTCCCATTAGCAGATGTGGCCTTTTGGGAGGAAATGTGGTCTTAATGGAGGAAGTGTGTTTGAGGCTTCAGAAGTTCAAACCAGACTCAGCATCTCACTTTCTTGCTGCTGCCTGCTGATCCAGATGTAGAACTATCAGCTCCTTCTCCAGCACCATGTCTGCTTGTGTGCCACCTTGCTTCCAAAAATGATGATAATGGACTGAACCTTTGAACTGTAAGCCAGCCTCAGTTAAATGATTTTCTTTATAAGAGTTGCCATGGTCATGATGTCTTTTCACAACAATAAAACCCAAACTAAGACAGAAGTTGGTACCAGGGGCTGGGCTATTGCTATAATAGCCCTGATCATGTTTTTGTTTGGAGGAATGTGGACTTTGGGACTTTGGATTAGGAAAGTTATAATGGGCCATACTAGTAGAAGCATGGAAGAAAGTGCTTCTTAGTGTGACTTGAACTGTGGGAGGGCTGGCTCAAGAGGTTTCAGAGGAGAATAATATTAGTTATGTGGCCTAGAGGCTGTTTTTGTTATATTTTGGTGAAGAATTTGGTTGCTTTTTGACCTCATCCAACCATTTCTGCCTAAGGCTAAATTGAAGAGTTTTGGATTAATGGAGTTGGTAGAAGACATTTCAAAGCGACCTAGTATTGATTTGGTCATTAGTGATCATGTTTATGCAGATTTATACTGAAAGGAGCAAGCTGAGCAAGAAAAAAATACAAAAAGTACAATTGGAGGAAGAAAGGAGCACCAGGAATTATAAACAAATTGAAGAAAAGTCTGATGCTAAGTGGGATAAAGGGAGTGGTGACATTAGAGCAAGGCCCTGCCCTGCTAGGCTTCCAACTTGTAGAAAGGAATTAAAGAAAAGTAAAATAGAGTTAAAGAAAAGCTTAGGGCCAAGCATGGTGGTGCACATCTTTAATCCCAGCATTTAGAAAGCAGAAACTGATGGGTCTCTGAGTTCATGGCCAGTCTGGTACACAGAGAGAATTCCAGGACAGCCAAGCTTAGACGTTAAAGGAAACCATCAAAAACAGAAAGCTAGTGAAATCTATTTGAATGAGGGGGCCATGTTCCAGCCCCAGTAAGCAGCAGAACTGAGCAGCTTCATCTACATAGTTCTTGTATTAGACTCAAGAATAAAAGAAAGGGGAATCTGGAATTGTGGAATCTCTCTCTGAGACTAAGATAAGATGCTGAGGCCAGGCATGTATCCGTGGTTGTCCCTCCATGAAGGCCTTGGAGAAGCCATTGTGTGAAGATGTGAAGGTAAAGCCTGCATTACCTTGAGATACCAAAATGTTGGAAACGCCAGAACAATGGGATACCCTCTGAGGAAAGCTGCTAACAGGGAGAGGAAACAGGTCATCAGAGAAAACTATATTGCAGTCAACAAAGTTGAAAGGAGTTGGCAATCTGAAGAGCAGTTTGACATCAGACATGGAGATGCAGAAATTTGGATTTCCCACTTTCATCTTGTTTTGGCCAGTAATTTCTCACTACACTCCCTTTCCTTCATTTTAGAACATGATATGTTAGACATGTCATGATTTGTTAGACATATGTGATCTGCTTTTTCATTTTGATATAGGAGGTTATAGTTAAGAGATTATCACACAGTCTCTAGAGAGACTTTGAACTTTGTGTTGAGGACTGTGATAGATTGTGGAGAGATTTGAAGTTGGACTAAATGCATTTTGCATTAGAATATGGCTACAATCTTTTGGGAGCCAAGGAGTAGAATGCAGTTGTTTGAATGAAAATGGTCCTTATCGAGAATGGCACTATGAGGAAGTATGGCCTTTTTGGAGAAAGTGTGTCAGTGGCAAAAGGCTTTATAATTTCAGAAGCTGAAGCCAGAGCCAATGTCTCACACTTTCTTGCTGCTGACTGCTGATCCAGATGTAGAACTCTCAGCTCCTTCTCCAGCACTATGTCTGCCTGTATGCCGCCATGCTTCCCATCATGAGGACAATGGGCTAACTTTGAACTGTAAGCCAGCCCCAATGAAATGTTTTCCTCTTTATATGAGATCCCATAGTTATGATGTTTCTTCACAGCAATAAAACCCTAAGACACTAGGTTTGTTTGCGGATAACTACTGTTACCATATAAATTGAAATGCAAGATAATAATTAATTTATAATTTAAGCTATTATACTTATACATTTAATATATAATGCTCATATACTATAATATAAGCTATAAAACTCATGGAAAATTGAGAATTGGAGATTCAGAAGTGATGACTTGTGTAGTCCACTGCTTTCAAATGCATGGAGTTTGCTTACTAGGGGCCATGATCATTGCTTTTACAATGAAATAAAACAGAATGAAAAGTATCTCCAGTTGTTACAGATAATAACATGTGTGTGTGTGCGTGTGTGTGTGTTGTTTTGTGTAAAGCTGGAAATATATATATGTATATAGTTTGAACCAAAAAATTACTTTATACTAGTGAGCTGCAACCTAACTTTATGTATAAGCTAACCTTGTTACAAGTAGCCAAGTCTCAGCTAGTCCCAAGAGGTCAAATTTTCAAATTTTATTCAAGTAAGGCAGACTGAAGCTGTAACCATTCAGGGGCCTTTCCTTCTGTTTTCTATATTTTCACTTTCTTTTCAATGACTTTATAGTCATTGCAAATAACCAGCCCAGATGGTGGAGTGAGACATTTTGAATGCTTTCTCGATAACTGCTTGAATCTAGAAGGTTAAATATAAAATGTAAAAATGTAGGTTTGTTTCAATTTCTTCTCTAATCAGTGTGTGCTTAAATCACATGAATAAGAGCTGCAGGGATGGCCTAGCAGCTGAACATATCTATTGCTCTTGCAGGGGATCTGCTTTGGTTTTCAGCACCCATATGGTATCTCGAAACTGCCTATAACTCCAGTTGTAGAGGCGGTCTGATGCTTTTTCTTCACCTCAACAGGTACCTGGAATGTATGTTGTATTCTTTAACCTATGCAGGCAAATGAACACACCAATAATATTATAAATAAATAAATGAATAAATAAATGAATACATACATACATACATAAAATTATTCTTAAAGGCTAAGAAAAAAATCCACAAATATATATATATGTTACCTCTTCCTGTAGTATGGAAATGATAAATGTCCTATTTATTATAATACAATTAAGAAAACTTGAAAGACACTACATTAAATTTCTTAATTTTCTCCTTCTTTTAGCTACCATTTCCAAAATATGAATGTGTGACATGTCTTATTCTTCATATAAGGTATATCAGGGCTATTTTGACCTTGTCTGCTCTTTTTCCTCAGCAAAATACACCAGTAAAAGCTTCTCTAGATATAGCTTCTCCCAGCTGTAATGTTCTCAAGAATTCTAAAACAGTTTCCTTCAACCCACTAGTCGTGTTGGATACCAAAGCTCTGCCTTTCATTGGTGATGATTTCTAGTCTTTTTTTTTTTTTCCTGACAAAGTTTCTACTTGACATGCTCTTTCTTTGACACTGAGTTTTAAAGGACCTGGTAACAAGTGTGGTCTACAGTGTGCAAGGACTTCTCTAGAACACCCCTCTTAAACAAATTGTTGTGTCTGCTTTTCATAAAGCTAACACAAACTTACTCAAATTGTGTAGTTTAAGTTCTAGTGATGTCAAAAGCCTTCTCTTTATTGATATGAGAGTATGGGTAGCTGCCATTTAAATCTGGCAAGCAAAGATGCTTTAATTGGCCCATACATTTTAAACTATGTTCTGTATTTAGGAATAATAAATTTTCAGATAAGAAATCAGCTTGTCAGAAAGATGATCAAATCTGGAAAGTTCAGGTGTACAGCTGACTAAATTTTGGTGGCTTATTTATATAATTCGTGCATAAATATTTTCTGTCTGTTGTTTCCCCAGTGCATTGTGAGTTCCAAGAATCTTCATTCAGTACTTATTATTCAAGATTATTATTCATATATATATATATATATATATGAAATAAATAAAAATATGAATCGGGTACAATGCCTAAGGTAACTTCTCTCCTACTTTGTATTTATTTTTGGTTGATACATCATTCTCTTTTCCCTGCCGTCTCTAGCATCCACACTATTCTATTCTCAACTATAAGATGTTTTGGATTCCACATGTGAGCCAGGGCATGCTCAATTCATCTTTCTCTGCATGACCTACTTCATTCAGAACAAAGTGCCTGTGTGACTTCTTTGTAAGGCTGAATAGTATTTTGTTGTGTATACATGCCACATTTTCTTTGTTCATTCAGCCAATGATGGACATTCATGTTGATTCCATGTCTTGCCTACTATATAAATAGTGCTAAAATAAACATGGAGTTCAACTGTTTCTTGGACATCTGGTTTCCTTTTTGGAACAGTCAGATGGCTGGACTAAGCGGCAGTTCGACTTGTTGAGGAATCTCTATACTGTTTTCATAATGGATCCTCACTCACATTCTGACCAACAGTGGATGGGTTCTCTCTGCATTTTCATCAGAGTTCTGTACTTTTTGTCCATGCATGCCAGGCCCAGTTCTCCCTCCTTCCTCTCTCTCTCTCTTTGTCTCTCTCTTTCTCTCTCTCTCTCTCTCTCTCTCCTGTCTCTCTCACCTCATGTGTGTATCATAACTCTCTTTCCACTGTGTGTGTCTCATAAATGCCTAAGAAAATTGAATAAGGAACAAATACATAGCAATATTTTCTTCATTCATAGACTAGAAGAACTGATGCTAGTAAGATGTCCATTTACTCAAAGTAATCTGTGCATTTGAGATTCAAATAAAAGTGGAGGTATCAGGAACTTGGTGTGAAAATAAACTACAAATGATAATAAGAAAAATAGTATGGCACTGATCGAAGAAAATACACACAGAACATAGAAAACAAATGAAGATCCCAGACTTATACCAGAACACTTACAGCCAACTGGTGTTTTAAAGAGTCACCAAGAACCCAACATGGAAAGAAGCATATCTTCTGTAAACAATGCAGAGAAACTGGATAAGCACATTCAGAAGGGTCAGTGTATTGAAGACTTCAATGTAAGACCTCATTCTATGAAAACACTAAGAACATGGAATGCTGTATGATACTGGTACAGGCAATGCCTTTTTAGCTAAGCTCTCCATTCTACAGGCAAAATAAAACAAAAATAGACAAATGAGTTACATTAGACAAAAAATTTACTTAGCAAAGGACATAATCCATAATCAACAGTGTGGGCAGTAAAACTATCAAATGGTAGTAAATATTTTCAAAACACACATTAGACTAGAGATGATTTGTTAAGACAGTCAAAATAGCTCAGCAGCAAGGAAACCATCTGATTTTAAGGAGGGAGGAAAGATATGAATCAAATGAATAGACATATTTTTAGTATACTATTATGAGGATATGAGCAGCTTCAAGGTTCAGCTCTCTGTACTGTTCCTCATTGCATCTGAAATTTATCTTACAGAAATCTGTAAACCCAAGACTTTATATACCAACTCAACCATTAGGAAAAGTCCCAATGCTGTCCCATTTCCTGAACTTCAGTCTGTCTCTAAACTATCTGTTATGTACGCCTTTGTGTCAGAAGCTTTACCTCTCATCAGTCAAAGTGTACTTTTCAGCTTAATGGCCAATGTTTCCGTATTCCTTCTCATCCCACACACATAACCTCGAAACCTCAGCAGGTTTGTAACTTTTTTTCCCTCACTGGACATATTCACATTGTTTCAGAGCAAGGATTTCCGTTCTTCTGAATATTGAGTGCCTTGGTTTTTAAAATCATTTTGCCTCTACCACCCAGTGTCAAAATTCATGACCTTAATAGTGTGAAATGAATTTCTTTCCCTAAAGTGTCTTGTCTTTTTTTATATGCATTGATTTCTGCTGATAATAAACTATATTCACTGATTATGGATCACTTACCTGGCAATTACTCTGTCTTAGGAATTTGAGCTGTACCAATACACGAATCCAACAGTGTGTACTTGCATAGACTTTGTAGATAGGCATACAGTCACAAGTTCAAGTATAGATGCATGTAATAAAACAAATCAGGTGGAAAAAACAGAGTAAGAATCTATATATTTTCCAGATATATTTTTAAATGTAATTGCTTTTCTACAAAATATAAGTTTGTAGTCTCTTAAGGGAAACTTGTAGTTTGCTGGATTAAGTGTGTCCTGAAATACTGACATTTCTCTTTCTCTAATGATATAAACCCCAAAGCACTTAGTAAAAGATTGTTTAATCAATTCTTAACTACTCCTGATTATTTTCAGCTGATAAATACAAAAATTTAGGAGAATTGGTTAAGTTTTTCTATTTCCTATATAATTGGATACATAACTATCTGACAAACCATTTCCTTGGACCTCTTTGGTTTAAAAATAGTTCAGACACACACACACACACACACACATACACACACATATGTATATATGTGTGTGTGTATTATAGTGCCTATGTGTATGACATTTCATATATATATATATATATATATATATATATATATTATTTATAATATAAGCAAGCACTCAGTAGATTCATTGAGGATTTTGTATTTTGCTCTCTCTGTTTTCACTTTTGATGCATTCATTAATAATTTCCCTTACTAACAATAAAAACTTACAAGAATAAAAAGTATCATGTAGTACTTGAAAAAAACCTTGGAAGAAATGGAGAACTTTTAAGGTTTTTAGATGTAGAAATGATATTAGAGATTTGTTTTTAACACAACAAATAATATGTCACAGATCAAATGTGGTCTGTATGAAAATAAAAATAATTGTGATTTAAGCTATATTCTCCAGAAATGAAATTAACCAGGTGTTATTAAGTTAGAATTTCTATTTCATTTCAGCCAAGTGAAATGTGGAAGAAAATCTTTGAGTTAAAAAAAGTAAGTAAAAGCTTGATAATACTTTATATTTTTAAGGAAAGAAATGTGTGTGTATGTGAGTGTAATATGGAACAAAATTACTATTTTTCTAAGTAGATTCTTTATTCTTAATGGCTATGTGCATAGAATTCACCGTATTTTAAATATTAAATTTCCTGATAAAGCAGCAACAGTGAACATTCATAATATCCAAAATCATGATTAGCATTTATTGATCACCTACCAATCCAACATATATCCTCTGGGTGCCAGCAAGCTTATCTCATAACCATGAGTTGACAGGCTGTTGGTTCTATTTCTTATTGGTTTATGTTCTATAACAGGATCCATGTTTTCTGCCTCTGTCATGGGTTGGTGATGTCAGAGTCTATTCTGTGTATATTAGTCCCATTTCCTAGGAAGGTCTGTTTTACACTACCTTTGGATATTTAAGTAACGTTAGGGTGAATTTTAGCTTGCAGAATACCAGTGAAAATAAAATAAGGATAAATAAGTGAATAAGGAAATATAGTAATGATGAGATGATAATTTTTTTATTTGTAAAATAATGATTTAATATCCAATTAGGTTAATAGTTTTTATTAGTCAAGTGATAAGAACTAGTGGTAAAGTAATCAAAACAGAGAAGACATAAACATTGATATAGAAAATAGATACCTGTGAACAGATGAGAATATGCTTCTAAATGTCAACATATCTTTATGAATATATGTATGTTTCAGTGTACATTTTACTTAGGTTATTTCTTCTCAGGTTACAGTACAGTATCTACTACTTTGGTAAGTAATATAGCAAGGATATCATTATTACTGAAAAATGGATACTATTCTTAAACAAAGGGAATGAAAAACGATTCTCATTGCCTTCTGTTAACAAGCTTTATTAAATACTACCACAGGCAACCATAAAGTAAATTGCAATATGGGTTTCTGGAAATGCTGCTTACTGTACTCATCATATACACCAGTAAATTTGGTGTTGAGTGAATTGTTTCAAGTAGAGACTTCACGGAAAAGATTTAAGAGTGGAATTTTTCATCAGTAAAATATGACAGTTATAAAAGCTTTTGCCAGGGAGTCAAAGAGTTTCTAGGCTCTGTAAGCCCTGCTCAGAAGTTTAGATATTTTGGAGAGTTTAGATATTTAGGAACCTATGATGTTTTAAAAATATGTAATATACTTCAAAATCTGAAGATTACCATTAAGGCGACTTTTAACTTAACATTCATTTTGGAGATGTGTTTTATTTTCCATGTGAGAATCTTTGGATACTGAAGATCATTTTGAGGGCACTGTCATTAAAATTTGCCTTTGAAACATCAAGGACTCTCCAGCCTCCAAACTCTGAGCTTAGAAAAGAAGAAAAGCATATTATGTAAGCTGCAACTACCCTGACTGGAAGATAGTGAAATACCACAAGTCCTTTGCTCTATGACAGCTTGAAAACACGAAATTTATCCAGATAAGGCAAAAGCACTCCTGACCAAGATAGGAATCGTTCTTATATACATAGAATTTAACAGCTTTAATTTTAGAAATATAGATCTGCCCAGTTGGTAGACACTCCTGAAAAAAATTTTCTAACCCAGCTGAGAATGTAGCACTACACTCCTTTCAGTGCTATAGCCACCTCCCTTCCCCTGCACCTGCAGAGAACACAGGAGGATAATTTCCTGAGGATACATTCCACTGGACTTTGTCCAGAGTCACTCTAAAGTCACTCACATCTTGGCTCTGCTCTTCTCACTACCCTTCCTGGTTCATGCTCTGAACTTATCAACCCTGTCTGTTTATTACCAGTTAATTAAACTTGATTTGATCGTTCAACCTCCTTCCTTCTTCTTGAAGCAGTGGTCAGCTAAACCCAAGTCTTTCCTCCCAATTCTTTTCTCCAGATATCATATCGTTCACTGGCTTCACTCCTGGAGGCACTTTCCAGCTTCCTGCTGATTGTAGAATCCACTCTGCCCTTCTTTTCTACTCCCAAATTCACCAGCAAGCAACAGACTCCTCCCCCAACAATTCTATCCACCCCTCAGCTTGTCTTCAGGCTTGTATGTTATTTAAGCACTATTCCCTGAGGCAGGCTCAGTTCTGAGCTCTTCTTCTGTTGTGAGAAAGATTCTTTATTTTTAGATGCCTCCTCTAGTTTCCCCACTGAGACAGAAGACATTCCCGGTCCCAAGTTTTTCAGTTAGGTTGAAGACATACATTAAAGCTTATGATTTCCTTTAAAGTTGATTTTCCTGTAAGAAATTCTTCCAACTGGGATGTCCTGTTACAATGAGAAGGTATTAAAATGCATCCATCCCTAGAGCATTAGATTTAGTTTATTTTTGTCCATATGGAATTATTTACCAATTCATAAGACAAATCTGATACATGTGTCCAGGTTTTTGAACCAGAGAAGACATTGTCATCCTGTCTGATCTCACGTGCCTTCTTTCAGAAGATTTGTGTCACTTTCCACCCCTTGTCCTGAGCTAAAGTTCCCTCTGCATCGACAGAAACAGAGCATGCCATTAGAGCTTTCCAAGACAGTTTCTGAGAAGGTTGGCAATATAACAAAGCCTCACAGACAGCCAAAGGTTAATAAAAGGAACTAGAAATGCCCAGACCAAGGGAACCAACGCCAACTGACATGTCCTAGAGATTCAATGATGTAAAGGTAGGCAAGTATTCTAAATCCCATACTTGGGCTTCTGTCCAGTTTTTCCTCTTAGGTATAATGGCCAAAGCAAGGAACTGGGCTTGGAAATCTTCTAGTCAATGTGGAAACTGGGGCAAGAGAGAGTGTTACTTAAAAAAAAAAGTTTCTTTATAATGACAAAAATTCATGGTGGGAAACAGTCAACTTTTTCATGTCCTTCTCACAGAGCACACACATGAACACATGCAAACACATTTACACACATGCACACATATGCACATACACTCATATGTACACTGAAACAGAGACTCATGCAGGCATGCACAAACACACATGTCCATGCATATATAGTTATGTATACACACATGCCCACATACAAACACACATGCACATAGACACATACGCACACACACACACACACATATGCAAACATATATATACAATCACACAGTCACACACCACTCACTCCACACTCTGCTTTGGAAATGCTTTTGAGTGTCATCATTTTAAATGTTGTACATCTAAGACATTTTCAGCCTCATAAAAAAGCAAGAGCTATCCTTTTACCTATAAACAAGTGTTGCTCTAGATCTTAATCAAGGAAGCTTCTTTTTGAATCAGACAATGATGATTCAGAACTCTTCAAATGGTCAAAATGCAGAGGACAAGAAATCATGGGGAACCTAGCCCCAGATGATATATGTACAACAAAAACCCTAGACCTAAGGCTCATGGAACATCCCAGAAAGGAAAGCAGAAAGACAGAGAACCAGGACATCTGCTGTGAGAGAATGCCTTCTATACATGACAGGGAAGCTGCACCTACGAAATCTCAAAAATATGGTTACCTACATAAGACCTGCATAGTGGGAAAATACCAGTTGACATGCCAGTGTGGATGGGAATAATCTCACAAGGTTCCACTGTGAAAGAAGAGCTACAGGAAACTGATTGCTTCTAAGGAGTGGGAATCCAGTTTTCTCCATGGACAAGGCCCCTGATAGGTTATTGAAACTGAAGCAGTCAACCCTATCACATAAACATATTATCAACACTAAATGGACTTAGCAAGTTGAATTTATAGATACATATGAGACAATAAGTAAAGAAGAAGAAGTCATGAATCTGAGAGGAAATGAGTAGAACCCTGGAGGAGTTGGGAGGAAGGAGGGAGGAGCAGAAGCAACATAAATACAATATTTGTGTATTAAATTCTTAACAAGAGTCAAATGCAAACTTTTGCAATAAGATTCTTCGAAGATTTTATGTTCCTTATAAAGGAATTAAATACAGACTGAATACCTTTAAAGTGCATGCTAATAACTGTAAATCACTAGAAAACATACTTCCAATCTCTGAAGTTTTAAACTACAGGACACTATAGCTATCAACAACATACCTGTCTTTAAATGAAAAAAAATAGGCAAGAGCTAGATGTAGTTTATTATAATGAAACTAAAACAAATATGGGAGGCTGGCTAAAAATGACTTCTCCTCTCTGTGATGACTTATTCTCTAGAGGAGTGTACATTTTACAAGTCAGAGTTTGCTGAGTACTGAATTTGGCAGACAAGAGAGTTCAGTCAATGGTAGTGACTGCTATTGCTACACAATGTGTGAAGTATACTAAAGACTTCACTCTCTCAGGACAGAGAGAAGAAAGGTTTTGAAAACTAGAGCTGTTTGTTATTCAATTTTTTTAGTTGCAATGCACATTTGCATTCTGTTTATTCCCCTGGTAAATAGAGCTGATATACCAGATAAGCAAGTGTTTTCTTAAATATTTAAAATGGGAACTATTGCGCTGAGTGATCCTTTCTTTCTTTCTTTCTTTCTTTCTTTCTTTCTTTCTTTCTTTCTTTCTTTCTTTCTTTCTTTCTTTCTTTCTTCTTTCTTTCTTCCTTTTTTGTTCTTTTTCCAGACAGGGTTCCCTTATGTAGCTTTCATTGCCTTGGGCCTCTCACTGTAGACCAGCCTGGCCTTGAACTCAGAGATTGGCCATTCTCTGCCTCCTGCTTGCTGAGAATAAAAGCACATATCACTACTGTCTAATTATTCCTTTCTCTGTTCTTTCTGTGTAGAGTGTAAGGATGCTAAATATTATCTGCCTATCATTCACAACTGAAGTGGGAGATGAATTCATTGCTCAATGAAAAATTATTCTTAGTTGATGAATCTTTCTTGTTTGTGGTCAAATAGGATAAATAAACTATTTCTAATTTTATATATTTATTTAGATCTGGTTTATGGATATGGTTTATTTTTAGAGGAACTTCCATAGGTCGTTGCACAGAATGTTTATTTTTTGGCATGTTTTTGTGGAATATTCTATAGGTATCTGTTCGATCCATTTCACGCATAATATCATTTAATTTTTTCTGTTGTTTTTGTTCCACAGATGATCTGTTTATCGGAGAAAGTGGGGTATTGGAATCATCTATTAAGTTTGGGTTAATCTGTGGCATGAAATTCAATAATATATATTTTTTATAAAATTTGGTTCACCAAAGTTTGGTTCATATTTTTCAGGAACATCATGTTTTCTGAGTTAATTGTTCTTTTGGGAACAATGAACTTCTTTACTCCTTCTGATTTATTTTGGTATGAAGTCCTTTATGTCAGGTAGTAAGACAGCAATGCCTACTTCTTACCTGTTCAATTACTTTGCTATTTGTTTTCATCTTTGTGTTTGTTTTTGGTGGTATCTTTTCTTGAAGGTAAGATGAGCACCTCCTAGTAGACAACAAAAAGATGGAATTGTTTCTTAATCTATTCAATACTACCATTTCTTTTGATTAGGAAGTTGAGGACATTGATATTTAAAGTTATTATTGGAAGGTGTTCTAATTCATGTCATTCTGTTATGATTTTGTTGCTGTGTTCTTCACTCTACTTTGCATTTCAGTATTTGCAGCTTCATTTGTTGTCCTGTAATCTCTTGGCTACCCATATTCCTTCTTTCAGTCAGCTGTTATTTTGATGATTTGCCTTTAACTAACTTCCCTTTCTTTTCTGTTGCATCTTTTTGATATCATTTGTCACTGTGTTTATTGGTTTCTACAATCTGTGCATACATTTTCAATTAGTTTTACTTTGAATTAGCTGTCCTTATTATCACATTGCTCTAATTTGACTCTTCAATGCTCCTAAAGGTTCCTGAATGAAAGATGCCAGCTTGGTGCTATTGGAAATTGATCGGAGGCTTAAGAGCTGGAGCCAATGGAAATCTTGATAGGATTATGGGAGCCCCTTTCACCCATCTTTTCCTTATTTCCTCCTTTCCATGAAATAAAAACATGTTTTTAATTCATTTCTGCACCACATATTTAAAAATGTGTAATAGTCTCAGTCATGAGACAGAATATTTTGAGACAATAATTAGATAAATACAATGAGGGGTTTCAATCTAGCACCTTGTATTGTTGCAACACGTGTGCTGAATGTGAGAGCTTCATGGTTGAATGAATGAATGTCATGGAGACAGCTATAATCTCTTTAGGTCTCAGGTTCACAAGAATAAGATTCTGATGTTGCCAGGTGGCGGTGGCACACACCTTTAATCCCAGCAGTCGGGAGATAGAGGCAGGCAGATCTCTGTGACTTTGAGGCCAGCCTGGTCTACAGAGTGAGTTCCAAGAAACCAGAGTTACTGTAAATCCCAAATCTAGTCGAGAATAAGACCACCACAAGTTAGCCAAGTTTGAAGCAAGCAAGCTTTAAATAAACTAATTAAATACTGGCCAGGAAGATGGACTCTGACCAGGTCCATTCTTAGGTACCTATGGAATGAATCTCTCACCTCCAGAGTTTCCACAGGAAATGCCCCCTAGTCATATGGCAAAGATGCTTAAAAAGGTAAAACACATAAGGATATGCACTTCCCATCAGGTCCAATCAGTGGCAAGCTTCTATCCTAATGTACTTCCTATCTGTATTATCTTCTGCCTACAAGTTTCCAAGCACATTCTGTGCATTTGGAGCACATCTATTGCAGTAGATTCAACTTCTGATCTAGACACTCCCTACGCAACAATCCAAGAGGTTGTGTCCTGGAGCAAGGGAGATGTAAGATAATCTTACCTGAACAGTCCCATCTAGCACTCCGGGAAGTTATGTCCTTGTTCCATAGAATTATCTAGGCAGAGTAAAGTTTAAAACATAACTTCTGCTCTTACATTACAACAGAGAAACCCTGACTCTAAAAAAACAAACAAAAACCAAAAATGATTCTAATGTTACATGTTTTTATTGTTATTGAGATGATACAAGAAACAGTTGTGCAATAGAGCTGGGATGACTTAACTCAGAAAAAAATGAATATTTTTAGATGTACTGATACGAATTTATTTAGAGAGAGTCTGAAAAGGCAAAAGAGAAAAATCCATTTTTTATTGAAAATAGACTTTTAAAATCAATATATTCTAATTGCCATTTCCCCTTTGTCTACTTCCCCAGTTCCTCCCCTCCCATCCTGATATATCCCATTTCTGTCTTTCCTTAGAAAACAAATAGGCTTCTAAGGGATAATATTAAAATAAGGTAAGGTAGAATAGGATGAGAAGAGATAAGATAGAAACAAAAAATAAACAAAAACAAATCAGAATAGGGAAAAACAAAAGCAGCTGGAAAAGAGCCCAAGAAAAGACACAAGAAACAGTAAAAGATGCAGAGATTAAGTCACTCACATATTCAGGAATCCCATGCAAATCCAAAACCAGGAGCTATAATATATATGTTTCTATATTATGTAAGGTTAAAACATAAAATAAAATAAAACTAATAAATAAATAAATAAATGTAAGAATTTAAAAGATTTCCAATATGATGCTATGAGACAAAGAGACTCCAAAAATAATATTGAATTTGTTTTCTGTTGGCTATCTACTGCTCTGCATGCAGACTACCATTCAGAATGCTGTATTTCTCACTGAGACTACATTGGAGATAATTAAATTTTCATTCTCAAGTAGTTATCAATTAGAGATTGCTTCTGGGTTAGGGATGGAAGCATCTGTCTTCCTTTTTTCATATCTAGGACTGTGTCTGGTGCAGGCACTGTGCACACTGCCTCAGTCTCTGTGAGTTCATTTGTATGTTGGTCCTGCTGTGTTTAGAAGTCCTTGTTTCCTCCTGTGCTCCATGCCCTCTCATTCTTATGCTTTTACATGGCTCCCCTGAGGGGGTGGGGGGATTTGATGGAGTAATCCAAACTAGGGCTGAGTGTTCCAAGGTCTCTTGCTGTCTACATAAAAGTCTGCCTATGGGTTTCTCTATTTGTTCCCAACTTCTGCAGGAAGAAACTTCTCTGTTAATGGCTGAGCAAGGCACTGATCTCTGTGTTTAATGAGTTGTGTAGGTGTTATTTTCAGCAATGAGGCTTGCTGTAAATGTGTGGAAATTAACCTATAGATTATGTAAACTGCTTGGGCGGTTTGGGGGTCCTCCGTGAGACCCCTTTGGCCAACAACTCAATCATATGTAACTCACTGAGATATTAAAGCTTCATTTGATGCTGAGAGATTTCCAGTTGGGACTTTTGTCTTCCGCATTAAATGGTGGATCATTCAGACCATCTTCATATATATATATACATTTTTAGGATACTTCTACTGTATTAGGTTTCTGTACAAACCTCAAATTCCTCTTAATTTTAACTATTGCTCCTGTATTACCTCCTCATTTCTCTCTTCCCTCCACCCTCCTTCTTTGGAAAGTCTATTTTCTGTTATTTGTTTTCAATATTAAGAATTCAGTTTCATGGAAGATTGGTATTTTTATGATTATCATATTTTCTGTGTTAAAAATTTAATTTGAGAGCACAATGATGTTTTTACTTTATTATTAATTTGCTTTTATCTATTAAATATACATGTGTTTTAGATTGCAAGGACTGTCCTAAGACAAAATGTGAGAGACTGGGTGGCTTAAATAACAAAACTTCTCTCACAGTTCTGGAGATTGGACTTCTAATATCAAGGTATCACAGGGTGGCTGTGGCTTCCTTTTTCTTGTGTCCTTCCAGGGATAGTTCCCATGTACACATATCTAGTGGCTCATCTTATAATGACCTGAGTTTTTTTTTTAATATCAAAATCCTTATTTAAATTTTATCACCTCTCTGCAGACTGTGCCCTAATACAGCATAGTCGTTCTGAGGTACATGGGATTGGAAACTCACTATATGGATTTTTTTTGGAGGGGGCACAGAAATTCTGCACATATTAAATATTCTGTTAGAAATGAAGTTGTTTATAGAGCTATACTACCTAGTACTGTTATTAATTACTTAATAAGTACTAGTACTTATTAATCAAATTTGCCAATGACCCACACAATAATAACCATAAAATGGGCAGAGATAAACTTGCATTGCAGGCTGTCACTCTAATGTAGTGTTTCCTTAAAGGAGACTTAGAATATAGCTTGGAGTCCAGAACACTGCTGGAATAATAGCTGGGAAGGCGTGGCCCTTTAGGCATGCTTAGGCCAGCCAGGACTTGCCAATGGAAGCAGAGGCATTAAACAATTCAGAAACATTTGAAAAATAAGTCAAGTCATGGTCTAAAAGTACAAACACAAAGTCAACCTTTTCCATAAAAAGAAACAAACTGAATTGCTTGTGCTTTTCTGTAAAGCCATTGGAAACTGTTTATATTATTTCACACATTTTTAGTAAGACAGTTGTCAAATCTTCTGAAGGCTCAGCATTAATGAGGTAGAGGAAAGCATTTCAAGACATCTTGACATCTACTTATCTAGTGTTTTTTTGACACACTTCCTAAAATCTATTTGTTCTTTTGTTTGCTTCTAAGGTAGAATTAGGATGCCTATGTTTGGGCTTTTTCTATAATTAATATTTATATTTTCCATATGTTAAAAAAATATAAACATATATAAGAATAAAACTAGAAAAATAAAGCATGAAGATAAAATATGAGATAAAGATAAAATAAAGATAAAAATGGGAATAACTCTTCTTTGTCACTTAGTGTATAAATAAATAAATTTAAATGATATACATTGTGTTTCATTCTTAAGTAATAAATCATTTTCTGAAATATTGTCTGAAGCATCACAATGTGGCAAAAAGTTCTATCTAAGGCACATATCACCATATATATGTTAATCAATTGATACCGGAATTCACTCTAACTTTAGAGTGGTTGATAATCTATGAACATGTGCTTACCTGACCATCCAAGCTGAGTGAAGTCCTTTAAGTCCTGAAATTTAAGACACAAAGACAGACAGAGGGCTTAAAATATCTCTATACACTAAGATGGATGGCTGCTTCTGTCTCTATGCCCTTCTTAGAGCTGTCTGCTAGAGTTCTTGATAACATCAAGAAAACAATGAATGACCAGGGAGAAACATTAATTCCATGATGTAAGTGGGCATAAAATCTGCTTGATCCATGTATTTTCCAAATAATAAAGTTTTCACCCCATTTTAAAAGTTTTGGATTTTTTCCTAGATTGAAATTCTCTATTTTTCAAGTAATCTTTTAATTTAGATGTGATATCAACCCAGATAATATGAAACTAGATCACTACCATTTTTAAATGAAAGCAGAAGAGATATTTAGGCATTTTCTATCCATATAATTATTTCTCAAACTCTAAAATCTATTGTGTTTTCAGGACTCCAGATGTGTGGCTTCACAATTGCTTCTTAGATTCACGTGGATTTCCTCATGAAATCTAAGATTCAAACTTTCAACAAGCAAACAAATACTGTGCTATAGACAACCTGAAATGCAACTAGTAAGATGAGTGTTTTATAACTCAACAGATAATGAAAACAAATGACTCAGGCAGCATCTTAGATGAAGGATTCAGACAACTATGGTGCGCACAGATGTCTAACACTGGGGACAACAAATATAAAAACCATAGAAGTCTCTTCTCTTTTCAAGTGTTTTCAGAGACTAGTGACCAACTTGAATTGACAAGAATGAAGGTCTCGAGTGGCGAGGGGTCAAGTGGGAGGACCAGGGATGAAGAATAAAGAAGATGCGAAATAAAGACAATAGAAACAACATCTGGGACCAGGAGATCTTTCATACATTGATGATTTGTGCCAGGCAAGTTTATTAAGAAGTTTATCAAGAAGTACAACATTATGTATACTATTTAAATATACTATTTAAAGGTTGGTAGAGAGGTAAGTCACTCTGTGTTGGCAAAGTGAACACAGGATTCCTCAGACACAGCTGCCTCATGACTGATCACCACAACATAGAGAGGAAGAATCAGTCCCTAGAAACCACAAACTTAATTCATTCCAGGCCCTGGCTTCCACCTCAGACTAGACTTGTCCAATCTGACAAAGACATAGAACTAAAATGTCTCATTTATCCTTTAAGCAGGGCTTCTGAGCAGTCTTCGATCTCTCTGGCTCCCCACAGATTCTGGCTCATTTCAATGTGATGATAACTAACCAGGCTCTCCTAAAAGTTATCCATAAAGATTTTAATGTTTTTTTGCTATCTGTGCTTAGTACAGAAAATCTTTCTGAGTTCAGATGTCTTAAAATGCCATTATTAAGTATACTGTTCTCTCTTTACAGTGCTATTTATTTCAATAAGCTACTGAGCTGAATTTGATTCATCTGTTACTTTCCTGATCACAACCTGTATCTCTGCCTAATATGAGACTCACTCATTATCCAAGCATCAATCCCCTCTCTTACTTTTTTATGTTCCACTAATACAGGGTCCAAGATTGCTTTTCTCCATCACATATCCAGTATCTAGCATTGGTTCAGTCATGTCCTAGACATCTAATGATACCAATTGAAATTATCCAGCAGCGGATTTCAAAGGTTAATTAATAACTCTGTATATAGAAAAATCCCAAATACTGTCAGGTGGCACTGTCCAAGGAATTAGTAAATAAATAAGAATGCAAGTATGAGAAGCAAAGGAAAAGAATTAGGTAAAAGACAGCTTTTAAGACTCTCTGGTCCTAAGTCCATGTCTTACTATTGAAAACATTCACTCTTTTTAAAATTCAGTTTATAACATAGGATCCTCATTTTATGACACATTTAAAAAAATGAAATTAGCCCTTCATCTGTCTCCTTGGGAACATGATTAGAGTGCCCTCTGGGTGTTCAGTTTAGAAAATTTTGCAAAGACAGTGTCCTTAGTTCATTAATCAAACATTGCAAAGTTTGCTCCTCTGACCTCCAAGTCCTGCCAATGAAGATGATTCAGCTGTTGAGTCTGATGCAAGTTACATCAGAAACCTCTGTTTTCTGATGGCATCTGACATTATCACCTCCTGGAGAGATGGCCAAATTGTTTTCTTTACATGCTATTTATACTCATGGAAAAATGTTGAGGTTTACCTAATTTTCAATGGGACAATAGAGTTATCTGTAAGTTGAAAAACATTTGGGGCTCTCAGAAATGATATCGCCTGAAAAGAAACTTGTACAACTTCTTAAATCCAGCACATACCCAGGGCCTCATTCTAGGCCAGTTCTATTTGTTCTTTAGAGTAGTGTTGTTCGTTGGCCCCTACTCCCATCAATTCTCAGTAGAAACGCCTGTTCTAGTTTAGGAATATCTTGAGACACATAAATAAAGAAGCCAACACACCTTTTCTCAGTCTTGGAGAGACTTATCTTTAGATATTGGTGCCACTCCTAACTCCAAAGCTTCCTGCCTATAATTTTATGAAGGATCAACAGAAGTCTGGTCCTTCTGTAATCTCTACAGATACACAAAAATCTAAGGTATTTAGCCCTTGGCCTTGCAAGATCAGCATCTCTTACACTAAAATTAAACAACTATGCACCATAATTCATTCAAATTTGTTAAACTATTGCCATTTGTTTTCAGTGACAAAGATGAAGTCCTTAACAATATTTGGACATCCACAATGTAGTGGACAGTTTTAAACTCTTAATTTTGACAAGACTATTCCTCTCTCTCTCTCTCTCTCTCTCTCCTGTGTGTGTGTGTGTGTGTGTGTGCACGCGCGCACGCACGCGTGCGTGTGTAGATGAATATTTAATCCTTTAATCCAGCAATTTAATCCTTTAACCCAGCAGTTTGGCTATACTGGAGAGAATGTTGGTATACATCTTTAATCCCAGTATTCAGAAAGCAGTGGTGGTACATGCCTTTAATCCTACACTTATGAGACAGAAAGCAGAACTCATAAGGAGTCAGTGTCAGACAGGAAGTGACATCTGAGATGAGTCAAAGAGAAGGGCAGGCAAAGTGGCGAATCAGAAGAAGAGTTAGCAGAGTGAGTCAGAGTAAGGACATACCCAACTCTCATGATAGAAAAGCAGGCTCTTGGCTCAGGAAGTAGGGACAAGACACAGAGACAATGAAGCCTCTGACAGAGGATAAGGCAGAGAAGCAGAGAGGCTGACTGAGGTAATATGGGTCAATGAGAGCTCACAGAGACACAGAAGCAGTCTGGCAGAAGAAATCAGTATCAGACTGGAAGAGTGAGTCAGTTTGAAGCTGAACAATATATTTCAAGAGTCAGCCAATCTGAAGAGTTCAGTACAGTTCTGAGTTCAGAAGGAGCTAGTCAGAGTGGTTCAGCCAGAAGTAATCTGTAGGCTTAAATGTTCTAGATTATAGGGAGGCTGAGGCTGAAGCCTTCTAGTTTTATGCTTAAATGTTTTAGATTGTATGGAGTCCAAAATTCTCCAGGGCTCCAGGAGTAGAAGTGGTGATTGAATTAAGCAAAAAATAAACTGTTTTACCCTGAATCAATGGCTACATATATGTATATGTATATATTGTAGTTTTTTCCAGAAAACACCATATAAATATTGAGCAATGGGTCCAACCAAGATCACACTACTTATAAAACTTTAATGCAAAATTAAAATATGTATAAAGCATAATTCAAGGCTTGTATACTCTCCATGATGGCACTGAGTTCTAGAGTACATGTCTGAACTCTAGAAAAAAACATTGGCAGCCTTTCAATATATTTATACAAACTTGTTTTCCAGCTGAAATAGATGGAGATTCTACAACCCTACTCCTTTGTTCCTTATCCCACTGACCCTTTCAGTAAGTTTCCAGAGACAAGATCCTTAAACAATATGTGTATGGGGAAATTCTCAATATCTACAGTTGAAATAAACTTTCAAATTATACATTTCAGAAAGACAATTTCAAGTAGATATCAAAGCTTGAATGAAAAAAGCCATATACTTTTCAGAAGGGTAAAAATATAGTTACTAAATAAGAAATAAAACACAATCCATAAGAATATGACTCATTTGTGATATTGACATTTTAGATTACTTCTTAATGAAATATTAATGAATGAAAACAAAAATGAGCCTGGTGGGGAAAATTAGCAATTCATCTAATGGAAAGGAAGAAAGGAGTAGAATATCCAATTAACAATAATTTTATTTAAAACAATAAAAATTAAAGGCCAAAGCAAAAAAAAAAATGATAAAATAATCTTTGATTGCTAGTTTGAGATTCTTTTCTCTGAAATTCATGTTGAAATTTAATCTATATCATGAGATATTAAGATAAGTGACATTAAGACTTGAAGCCTTGAAGCCTTGCTTTAAACTATAAACATAATTAATGGAGTATCTCTATAAAGGGCTTACTAAGAGTAAAGTTCAATAGTTACTTCATACTTTCTCTTTCACTGGATTTGTCAATGAATGATGATGTCTACTACCTCAAAACTCTCTTCCTTCAACCTGGACTAGAACCACAACCTAAAATGAATTTCTCTCCTTATATATTACCCAGTCTATGCTTCCATGTTACTAATAACAGAAAAGAGACTAAAATGGTGACTTAAATATTTAATCAACATAGAATAGCATTTGTCATGTAATAGAAATGGAAAGAATTTGAAATTTGTACCATGCAAACTATGAGTACTTGAAAAAAATAAGACTTTATGTTGTCTTTTTGGTTGTATAAATGGGATTATCTGAATAGGAATAGCCTATAAGCATGCCACTTGGGAATTACCTTGATTATGTTAATTGAGGTGGTTTTAAAGCGTGTAAGAGTAGAGAAAGCCAGCTGAGTGCACACATGAACACATCAATTTATTCTTTTCTGGTTTTTGATGTAATGTGATTACTTAAAGTGACTACTTCAATTTCCTCCCACCTTGACTTTTCTATAATAATATTCTGTAATTGGGAACTGTGAGATGAAGTAAACACTTTTTCTACCACCTCATGGTGAATTCTATCATCTCAGAGTTGATGTCAGTAGGATTGTTAAAAAACAAACAAACATAATATTGGGAAGAGATTGAAACATTATTAAAAAGTAGAACCAAGTCACCTAATGACTTAGTGGTACCTAGCTTAGTATTTATAGCATAAAACCATTCACTATGCACTCACTATCCAAAGTACATACTGGCAGTTCACTTCACAGACCCTTCTGGATCATAGAATAATAGCTTCCAAAGGCTTTTCAAAGTTGAAATTTCTGAGTACTGTGATATGACTTATAGCATAATATCTCCTGAGTTAAAGTTCTTATTTTATACATTTTAGTAAACTTGGGAAACAGAGCCAAGTTCATGACAATTGTTTTCTAGAACAGGAGCAGTCACCTGTTTAGAGAGAAAAGCCAAAGTTGTTGCTTTTCCTGCTGTTATATAATAGGGGCACCAAGTCAATTGCATAAAGAAAGAATTGTGTCTAGTTTATAATTGGACATTTTTAGAAATAATTTCTCCATTCAGAGAAAGTTAACTTGCTCATTCCTCCCCAGTGCTTTCTGATTCCATATATATCCAAAACACACATTTTGGGGAAAGTATTTTATTAGAATCAATACATACCCAAAAAATGCATGAAAGTTAAGATTAAAGTTGGATATGTTTCCACACTCATTGCACCATCATTACCTCTGAGCCAGCCATCCCGAGTCCAGTGTCTGCTTTCTATGCCACAAGCTGCAACATGATTCTAATCTCCATGCCTTGGATTCTCTTGACTCTTCTGAGAACCAAACAGCATACATTCTGTTGTTTCTGGATTCCTTTTGTACCATATTACATTTACTAGATTAACTGCATTTTTTTAATGTTCCATGTCACATGTAGATTTTTTTTTCATTTCTAATTCTGTAGAGTTCCTATACGTAGACACACCACAAGCACATAACGTTGTCTGCTGATAAAATCACTTTGGCATTTTCCAGTTGATGTCTGCTTTGAAAAGTGCCATTGAAAAGTCCTGCACATGTTATTTGATGAACATACACATGCATATCTGTTATGAATTGCTGAGTCACAGGTATTTATTAAACACAGCTGTGGAACTGCCAGCTAGAACGTCAGCATGGTAGAAACATTTTACACTGCAAGCAAGATCTTGAAAGTTCTCCAGGTGATCTACATATCAACAGTTGACATTTTATATTAGTTTCCATTCCTGCCTATTTAATACCAAGTTTGTTAAATAGACGCATCATCAGAAACATCCTTGACCTGTTACCTTAAGTGAACTTGATTTTGGCAGTGTTAGCTAATTTATTCTTTCATAATGAAATGCATCTGGGACAGAGTGAGATCACTCACAAAGACTTCAATAGTGAATGACTGACCTCACTCCCCTGCTTCCTCAGGAACAGATGATCTTAGCTCCCAGTTGCTATGGTCTCAGAAGAGCAGAATGGCCAAGACAAGTTTTCTTTTTTTTTTCAAATTTCCTTTGGTAGAGATGCTAAAGAATTTTCTGCATCAATTTAGAACCAATTCCACTCTAAAATTTTATTGTGTTTGCTATGAATTTTTTTGTTCACAATTTATAGCTAATTGAAAAGGGGTTGTTGATTTGTGTCATGGCTGTTTGTGTTTTTCAGACTCATCTTTGTTTGTTACAGTTGTGGGAGTTGAAAAGAGGATGTTTTCTCTATTGATTCACATTTCCAGAATTCTTTCTTTGTCAAAGGTGAAACTTTTGATACAATTTTGTGTTTGGGCACAGGAAAAAAATCAGGAGGGGGCACTTATTAGCTTATTAGCTATTCTCACTGTCTTTATATTTCCTTTGCTCTGTTTCAGTTGGTGACATTTTTAATTTTAGTTTTGAGATTATAATATAATTACATCATTCTTCCCTTTTCTTTTCCATCCTAAAAACCTCCCATATATCACTTCCTGTTCTTTTTAAGATCCTTGACATCTTTGTTCATTAATTGCTATTACATGCACAATATATATCACCAAATATAACCCACTCAGTTTGTATAATATTACTTGTATGCATATGTTCTCTCAGCTGATCATTTGGTATTGGATAATCAATTGGTTTGTTCTTTCCTGGGGAAGACTATTTCTCCCACTCTCAGCATTCATTTCATAACTTTTCCATCAAATATATTTTTCCTTTTTTTCCTTAATCTGAAATAAAGAACTAGATTAATTTCCATATTCTTCTATAGTATAATTACATTAAAATTATTTTGGGGAATAGATGTTATTTTCACATTTATATTAATGTACATTAATAATACATAACAAGAATGCATTTCCATACAAGTAATAATGCATTTGGCTCATATTTACCCCACATTGCTCTTTCTGGCTTCCTTCTCCCATTAATCATCTTCCTCTTTTCAACTCCTTTTCCTTCTATTGTGTGTGTGTGTGTGTGTGTGTGTGTGTGAGTGGGTTTTGCTAGGATTGTTTACAGTAGAATGGGGACTTTTCCAGTGAGTGGCAACATAAACACAAGTCCACACCACAGTCAGTACAGAGAAGTTTTGTAGTGATCTCTTTTCTGCTCTTTCCAAGCCCCTGAGGATCTTGCACATAGACATATCTGGCATCAACTTCCAGCTCATAGCACTCTGTATCAATGAGTAAAAAATTATACTCAGTGAGCTTACATGAATAGATCTCTCACACTCTTTTCTTGTTAGCATTTTTTATTTTATTCTTCACCTTTTTTTTCCTTTCTCCTATCTTCTCTTTCTTGCCTCTTTCCTTCCTCCTCTTCCTTCCTTCCTTATGTCTCCCTGTTGTTGGAATGGGTGTCAAATGGTAATTGGCCAAGGGGTAGACAGATAATATGCAGGTTCAATAATGACAAGGAAGACACTCTCGATTATTCACACCTGATTTCTCCAAGGCAGAAGGAACAGCCTCTGAACTTCTGGGCAGAACCTTGCATGCCAATTATAATTGTTAGTCTTTCTCATATGGGGCAGTAAATAATAAGAGACAGTTCTCCAAGATGCAAGCTGGAATGGCCTAGGCAGAAGGCTGCAGTCTCCTTAGACAGAGCACTGGACTGATTTGAACTGAACTGCTGCTTACCAAGCCCGAACTGAGCTGAGCTGAGAACACTCAGCCTGATTGTCTAGGTGATTTATTGACTGAAAGCTCAGTCCCAAGATACAAAGTCTTCTTTTGCATTAATGAAAAGAATCCTATAATCCATTATACCAAACTCCAGATGAGGTGACCTGTTGCCACTAGGTGAAAGTCAAAACCTAGAGACATAGGTGTTCCCAAATCTCCTTATTAATCACTTAGGAGGAATTACAGAAATCCTTTTCATTAACATTAACAAGAACAAATAAGGATAACAGAGGACAGGATAATCTGAGCATTAATTTCTTAGACAATTACTGGTTCCTCAGACTAACATTCTTCCTGTATTCCAAAAAGCTACAATTCCAAAAGCTACACAATCCATTGAAGGTGATCCTTACTAGAGCAACCATGCTGCCAGATCAAGATATCAAAAGATCAAATGCTCATTCTACTATATCTCTCCAGTATTTCCTTCATAATTTTATGCTTTCTTTCATAAATATAGAACTTCTTGCAGTTTTAGAAGTACAAATGATTGCAAATCACTGCCTTCCTGTAGCTTACATAGAATGAACACTATACATTAAAAATGAGTTACATTTAAGAGCACATTGCTTAGGAAAATATAAGGTTACCATTCCATCACTATAGCAAAAAAATCAAGGAAATAATTTCTAAAAAGCAAAAGTTCAGAGGTAGGTCATGGACCCTGTTTCTGAACATGTGATAGTTCAGAACATTATGTTGGGAGCATAGTGGGGAGGAGGCATAGTCACATCATGCTGGCCAGGAAGCAAAGAGGAAGAGGGGAAAAAAAAACAGGATCCCAATATCCCCTTCATGGTCATGCCCCTAGTGACTACACTAGAATTCAACTTAGGGGGAAATTGTAATTGTCCTAGCTGCAGATGAACTAGTGTGGACCAAAACATGACTTCTCTTTGATTTACTCTAATGTTGCCCATTGATAAGCACATTGAAAATGGAAAATATCCTACATAAAAATGCACAAATATATTTAATGTAACAAACACTACAGCTTAGCAATAGGGCCCAAAGTGGAGCTAGGAAATTTTTCTAATGGTCACCTGGCTGACTGAGAACCTCAGAGATGTAAGAACAAAGAAAGTAAACACCATGTAATTCTACCCCATAGATACAAACTGAAGAGCACTTTTCTCAGAACATTGAACTCTGATCTGTTCATCAGTGCTTGCAATGATAGGCCTAGAGCCAGAGAAGAATAAAGGTCAAAGACATAAAGGAACTTGGCATGGTGAGAATCTAGGCACAGGTCAGATCTCAACACTTACATAGAGAGATGGGGACTAGCAAAGAAGAGGAGGTATTACATATGACTGAATGAGCAAAAAAGCATTAATCTATTTGTTGACTGATTAGCTTTTATATGGGTGAGAAATACCTAAAACTTATGATATGATACTCAGAATCAGGAAATAAATATCGCCTGTAGTCACTCTCTAATCCAGCCTCCAGAGAAAGATGTTGACTTTGGTGCATATTTTAGTAAAGATCATTTTCTATATACATGTGTATCTGTGTCATTATGAAAGATGGGGGATAATAATATACCTGGCAAACAGCTACAGGAAGTATTAGTGGCTCCTGACATCTTCAAAACTCACTAAGAAAACATAATCATAAACAACAGTGGCATCATATTGTGATCCCCCTTAGAAGAAATAAGGATTGCAAATAAGGGACATTTTGACCTCATGGAGCTTTAAAAGTTTCTAGAAATCTGAATTGGAAGTGATTGGTTACTATGATTGACTCTGTTTGGCACCATAAACAAAATTGAAAGAAGGATAATTATTTTGGCTCACAATGTCATAAGACTTTTGTCTAATGTGTTTGGGAATCCATTACAGTGGTAGCTACTCACTCTGTAGGTAGGAACATAAGGAGGACGTTCTTTACTTGTTTGCAAATCAGGAATCAGAGAAATGGACCAGAATAAGGGTTGGGTCATAATGTGCTTGAGGCAGTAGTAGTGACCGTCTTCTATCACCTAGGTCCTGCAGCATCCCTAAATAGTTCCATAAGCCTTCTTCTATCACCTAGGTCTAAGAGAAGCCTTAAATTCCATAAGCTAAAGACTTGCTAAAGGTCTCTGTCTTTCTCTCTCTCTCACATACACACACACACACACACACACACATACACACACACACACACACTCACATATATATAGTAAAGATGTTAAAAATTTAATATTTAATAAGAAAGAATTCTGAAAGACAACAGGAATATAGATCAGAAAAGGTAGATCAGAACACAGGACACTATCAATCTCTGTTGCTTCATGCCCAGCATCTGTGGCATATGATGACATCACCCTATGGTCCATTCACCATTAGATATCTTACACTAATTACTCTCAGTACATGCAGATTTCTTTGGTGGGTTTTCAAAATTCTTGGCATCTCCAAAATAGTGTGATCATCCCTACAACGTGTTTTATTCTGAAAAACTTAATACCTTGACCTCTCAAGGCCTCATTGCAGATATCTACACCTGCTGAAAATGGTGTGTCTACCCGGGCTTTCTTTTGGAACCATTGAAGAAACCTCTGGGACTCAACCATACTCACACTCCACACATCTTCGAAAACAGACTCAGTGCCGACACCAAGCTCTGATAACTGCTCTAGGTGATATGTATTTTCCCTGGCTTATAGCAACAAGAACGCCTCAGAGCCTGCTCTGCTGAACCAGGGAAGTCACATCCCCCTGGAGACCTGTTTGATCAGAGACTATTTTGTCTCTATCTCCAAATCTTCTCTTTCAAAGAGAAGTCTTTCACATGAATTGAAGTTTTTACTCTATGATTTCTTGAAGGGGATATTCTCACTGAGATTTCTGATAAATGACACTAATCATTTTAACTATTGCTGTGTTTTCTGGTAAGTCTTGTTCACAGTCTTGAAAAATTGTCCATTTTTTGTTTGATTTTTCTGCTCTACTTGTCTCTATCACTGTAAATTTAGTTAAAATCAGTAAGTAGTAGCCATAAAATATGTTGAATATTATGCTGTTTTTATATTTCTTTTCCCAAAACATTAGTCTCCTCATTTTCAATGTAGACTCAGTCAGATTTTTAGTATAACAAGAAACAATAGCCAGATTCTTTGTCAAAATGTCACATAATTTGGCAGTAAGTGATCTAGCTCCTTATGGAGTATTTGTTCCATATGAAAACTATTGATCACAGTCTTTACTGTTCACATTTCTGTTAACATACAGATCATTTCTATTTATCATTTGTTTAGTCTACACTGCTTACAGCATTCTAGGAGTTCTCTGCCTATTTCTCCAAATTCTCCAATATTCTCCCCAGAAAAACTTTTCTATAGCTTGAGAACTACTCAGACATGTCTATTATTCCAACAATTCTAATTATTGTTCGTTATTTTAGTCCTGGTTATATTCACAACATTTAACAAAATATTCACAACATTTAACAAATGAACTGCATAGAGAAGAGTTTTCTTTAAGGTGCTAGTGTTAAGATATATCAATCCACAGTAGTGGGGAAAGCATTGCAAAGGCATGGCTTGCTGTTTATAGTCCACCACAAAGGAAAAGGGAAATAAGGGCAGGAACTCAAGGCAGGAACCAGGAGTCAGGAATTATAGCAGAGGCAAGAGAGGAACACTACTTACTAAATTTGTTCCTCATGGCTTTCTCAACACATCTTTTACCCCTCCAAGGACCATCTACTTAGGGATGTGTCTGCCCCCAGTGTGCTAGTCATTTCTACATCAATCATTGCGCAGAAAAATTCTCCCACAGATTTCCATGCAGAATAAACTGATAAAAGCATTATTCCAAATGCTTTTTGGAGATGTCTTTCCTCAGATGATCCTAGCATGTATCAAGTTGATGAAAAAAAAATAACCAGGACTTTTGTGGAAGTTTATTTGCAGTTATGTATAAAATAATTGTTTTGTGCACTCTTTGGAAAAGGGCTGCTTAGGCCTTGGCATTTTGTATTGCTTGCAGGTGTTGGATTTATGTGGGGGATGTTTGATTGCTCATGATCTGCATGTGCTATCAGTAGAACACCTGAGGAGTTTCTGAACCAATAAAAACATCTGATCTCAGATGCTTGGGGTTCCACTGTCTAGGATGGTGCTTATCATGATGGTGGTTCCCTCTGCTGAAGTCTGACAGTGTTCACCTCTACAAAAGGTCTCCATGCTTTCCTTGTGAGCTACCACAGCAGCATGCTACTATACAGAACAGGAGGTTAAGTGTTTCAAACTCAAAAATTTTGAGGACTAGTGTGTTCAGGAATGTCTCTCTAACTTTCTCTGAATTTCCTTTTTGCAGATCATACAACATTCGTAAGAGAGATGTTATTCAGATCTGTAGAGGGAAGTCATATCCTTCTCTCCAAGACAAATGAAACTGAGCAGAATCTAAAGGAACAGGTCTCAATGTTCCCTCCATATTTATTACCCTTAATTTTTATTTCTTCTTAAAATATTTCCTTTAACTCTTTATTCTTTATCATAAAACATACTAATGTTTAACAGCTTTGCAGTCTCCATTTCTTAGTGAAACTTCTTAGGTCAGGTGAAACTTAAATAAATGTAGATTTTCTCCAGTTGCAGTTGTATCCTCTTTGCCAAGGGTGCTATTTCGTGAAGCTAAGATGGGAAGAAAGTAACATTTGTTTTTCCTTCATTCCCCAAGACAATAGCAGTCTCTCCACAAAGAGTCTTAGGCAACTGTTCTGGTTTCCATTTTTTTTATTTCCTTATCACCACCCCAAATACAGTATGCTATCCTGTGTCTTGATTTCCTTAAATGTATTAACCCCAATATAGCTGCTTCTTTGTAAGTACAGAATTCCTCAGTTTTTTTCATTTAGAAATGAGACTAACCCAAGGTCTGCCATACATTGTAGGTGTTTTTCACCATCCTGTCAAATCTTTCTTAAAGATGCTTTGGATGACATCTTTATTCCCACATTACAGGTCACACAGACAGGATTGGTATAAAGAGGATTAGAATGTATGCTGGCTAGTCTTATGTTAACTTGACACGCAAACTAGAGTTATCTGAAGGAGGGAACCATAACTGAGAAACTGTCTCCATAAGACCCAGCTGTAAGGCATTTATTTAATTGGTTATTGATTAGAGAGGTCCAAGGCCATTGTGGTGATTATCCCTAGGCTGGCGGTCCTGGCTTCTGTAAGAAAGCAGGCTAATCAAATCATGGAAAGCAAGCCAGTAAGCACCCCCCTTTCATAGTTTATGCACCAGCCCTAGGTTCCTGCCCTGTTTGAATTTCCTGTCCTGACTTACTTCAAAGATGAACAGCAATATGGACATATAAGCCAAATAAACTCTTGCCTCCCTAACTTGCTTTTTGGTCATGGTGTTTCATTGTAGCAATAGTAACTCTAACTAAGACAGAATGAAAGCTTATTTTCTCATCTTTAAACTTTCAACTTAAATCAAAACAAAGTCTTCTGTTTTTTACGTATTTTATTTTAAAATTACATTTTCTCTTATTTTTCAAGTTTATATTGTATTTTTTGATCATATTCTTTCTCTACCCTTAAGTCATCCCAGATCCTCCAAACATCTATGCATACCTGACTTCATGTTCTTGTCTCTCATTCAAAAACCAAACAACAAACAAAAATGTAGAAAACCAAACAAAACAAAAACAAAGAATACAAAATACACAGAAGCACCCCCCCCACGCACACACACACACAAACCCAGAATAAAGCATAGAGTCCACTTTTTATTGTTCAGTTACTGCCAATAATGATCCCTGCCCTGGAGTCTGGTTGTTATTACAGTATTACTGCATTAAAGGGAAAAAAAAAGGATTTTCCCTCTCCTAGGAGGTATCAATTGCAACTAGCTTCATGATAAGGATAGGAGTTTGTTCCAACCTCCCCTTCTCCAAGCTGGGACTTTTTCTTGCTAAAATTTATAGTATATGTTGTTATACTCTGTGAGTTCATGTGTGTCTCAGCCTTGCTGTTTCTTGGAGATGCTACTACACTGGAATGATCCACCATTTCCCTCTGGCTTTTTCAGTCTTTCTGCCTCCTTTTAGATCCTTGAGCTTTGAGGGGAGGAGTTTGATACAGACATCCTATTTAGAGATCAGTGCTCCAAGATTTTTCAACTGTCTGCTCATGGTCCAGTTGTATATCTCTATGTTAGTTATCATCTACTGCAAGAAGATTCTCTGATAAGGGTTGAGTGATGCACTGGTCTAAGTTCTAGTTGAATGAGACCCTTAAATATTTTCTCATATTCTTGTGAGTGGCTGCTATTTTTTCAGGCTGTAACTTTCCTCAAATAAATCAGTAATGTAGAAACCTTCTTATTTGATTACTGCCATGTGTTTCCTTACTATTATCCTGTTATATAACTCTGAGTATAGTAGCATGTACCTGGGCTGGACATTACTCAGGAGGTTGGGAGGAAATTTATTTATTTATTCATTTATTTTTGGAATATGGGTTACCTAAAATAATTGTGTAATGATAAGATGATCAAACATTCGGGGGTAAGTCAATCAGGAAGAGTAAGAACACTATTAATATATGAATAAACCAAGTATGCCTGAATAAAGGAATGGGTGGGCTAGTAAGTGACAGCACACAAAGGCAGGGAGAACAAATGGTATGGCTCCTTATCAATCTGCTGTTCTACTTTATTGTTCTTAAAAAAGAACATAAGAGTTGTATTCACTTTCCTGAGTATCTCCCCCGCCCTCTCTGTTGTCTGTCTGTCTGTCTGTCTCTCTCTCTTATTTTGACCACATATTGACTAGGCAAGACAGAAGAGGCTCAATGTACACAAAGAGTTTAAAAATATTTTTCTGGAACTATATTTTGTATTTATTGTTTAAAAAGATTCTGGGGATAGTCTTGCACACACACTTAAATGGTACAATTATTAGGCTTGTGACATTGAAGAGACATTGAGCTTCTGTTTCCTTCACAATTTTAGAGACATTGTCCACTTCACTGTGATATGATGAGAATCATTAGAAATTAAGATGAATATTCAAATGCACACACCATAGCCTAGAGTCATGAAAAATAATAAACATAAAGTTTTTTTTTTTCCTATAGAAAGGAATTAATTGAATTGTCATGGTTTGCGTGGAGAAACAGTGCCTAGAGTAGCAGCTCATCTTCTTCTTTTACCTAATTTCTGGTAAGGTTGGTTTATACTATCCTATATTCTCTTAATGTATTCTTATAATTGCACATGTTTTATTGGAATAAGTCCCACTATTATTGTCCCGTTTTGTTTTAAGGCCTTATTCCCTTTGTTTTATTTATATTATTCAACATTGGAGATTTAACATAGGGCCTTAGATATAGTCAGGCAAGTTCTCTACTCCACTACCTCTCGACTCTATTTTTAGCTCTTTATATCTTTAACTGTGAACATTTGGGGTACATGATTTTGCTCATTAATATACTGTGTGAGAAACAGACATAACAGTGCTCATCAGAATGATTATCGTTGATTCATTCAATCAAAGAAGAATATTGACTTGTTGTTTTATGGCTCTGATAGAATGAATTCCTCGCATAAGAAATGATTATTCGTTTGTTTGAGTGCATTGAATGATAAAATAACACTCTCCTGCTCTAATTTTTATTTCTGTGACAAATATCCTCACAGAAAGCAAAGAGCTTAATTGGCTTCCATTTCTAAGTTTCAGTCCAACATTGTAGCAAAATCACAGATGCAGGAGCTTGGGACAGTTGGTCAACCACATTCACAATCAAGAGCAGAATTGAATATATAAGGTGCTTGCTTCTGCTTGCTTGGCTTTCTTTACTCTTAAAGCTTTCAGGGCTCAGCCTATGAAATAGCTCTTCCCATATACAGAGGTGTCTCTTTCTATCTATTTTAACTCAATTAGGAAATCCCTCATGGGCATGTCTGTAGGCCAATCTGATATAGATAATTCCTCATTAAGACTCTCTTCCCAGGTAAATCTAAGATATGTAAAGTTGACATTTAAAACTAACTAACATGGACTCCAACATTGTAAATGTATGAAGAATTCATGAAACTACCCCCAGTAAGATTCAAAGCACAAAAAGCCAAATCACAACAGTACCAGCTTCCTGAGAACTTTTACAAGTGCAAACCACTTAACCATACACAGCTGCTGTCTGCAAATTAGATTTCTACTTAAAGAATGAGAAATAGGCTCAGCCAATGGGGAGTTGGATGGTAAAAGTACAGGCAGGGAAGAGAAAAATAAGTAGAAAACTCAGTTTTAACTCAGCTTATCTGTCTTTACCTGACATAAGCTCCCATCTGAACTTGACAAATAGTTGATCTCTTGAAGAAAAGTAGGCCATTATGTAAAAAAAGGCATTTGACATCTAAATATTATATTAACTTTTATGAGTATAAATTTTTTCAGTCTCTGTGAATAAATTTGTATACAGCAATTTTCATGCCCTTACAGATGTCACTCATTTTATATAGTTTTACCCTGTGGATAATATAATACACCAATATTCAAGTCCCTTACAGAAATTGGCATTTCATTGGCATAGAATGTGAACACATACTCTGCTATTCTTGAAATCATCACTCAATTACTTACAGTATATAGCAAAATGTGAATGTAATATAGTGGCACAGTATTGCCACTTCTTAAATAAAAACAAAAAACAAAAAACAAAAACAAAAACAGCCAATATACTTAACCCTTAAGATCCTCTATAACTATATAATAATAGCTTTGAACTAAATATATATGTACTCTCCTCACAGTTAATTTCTGATGCGAGGGTTAGATAGACTTCATGGTCAGTTTATGCTAACTCCTCATTTAATTCTATGATGAACAACCCTTTACAGTCAAAATGCCCTGGGAATTTAATTGAAGTGAGTGACTTATAAATGTGATTTCAGTGCATCTCGTGTAGCTGCTGGGCACCATTATGTCATAGTTACTTACATTGTGTTGCTTCTAAAAGACCTTATAGGGCATGGTCCATTGGGTGTTTCAAAAACCACTCATTTAATCTTCATCATTAATATATAGGAAAACCACATCTAGTATTTTTTCCTTATCAAATATGACTCAAAATGATTAAAGTAAAAGGAAAAATTGACAATGCTTCACTTGAGATAATGACCTGCTATTCCTTACCATTCTTCACTAGTCACTTTCACCTATTGCACCACTTAGATGTTGGGAATCTCTTTACTCTAACAGCATCTCCCAGTGAAAAAAAGTACTGCCTTTTGTTCTGTTGTTAGGAACAGGTACTCACTCCCCAGGAGGCTTATAAGTAAATGTCACTATCTGTCTCCAGTTCTTTTTGCTAGGGGCAGGCTGAGATGCCTCTCACCTAAAGGTTCCCTGGTCTGTCAGGCTGCAACTCTTAACCTCCAGACCATTCAGAGGTGTAAGTCTTGATTGGAGAACACTTTTGGCTCAGTAATGATGATTCATTTACTTCCAATATTTTTTTATGTGACTCATAAATCCGTGTGGTATTCTATTCTCTCACAATGAATGTGTTTTTGATGCCTTTGTTCATATATTAGATGCAAAGGTACCTGGGATTAGACGTATGCGCAAAGGGAGAATACAGTGACATAGTATGTTCTCTCCCTACTTTTCATGGCTGTTCTATCTCTTCTCATCCTACTCCACATGGTGTTTATTATTAAACATAGAAGAGAACCATATATTAGAGGTAAAATCATGAGTGTATGATTAGTAACTAGAACACATGAAAGTTGACCATCACTTTGAAGATGATGGACATACCCTTCATCCCAGCCTGGTTGTGTAATTAGAGTCTACTTTCCCATGAACCCCTCCTTTGGAATCTCACCTTTCATATGATTCTAAGCAATGCCCTATTTCTTCTTTTCTGCAGTCTCTCCCTTTCTTGTTACTTGACATTGGACTTTTCTAGATACAGTCACATGCACTGACATTTTTAGTATAATGAGAGGTGTGAGAATACTATCCAGCAGCTTGAGGTGAAACAATTAGTTTCAGCATAACCTTTGCCTGTTGCTCCATTCTTGTGGTGTGAACTTGTATAAGCCACTACATCTTCTAGAATTTCAGGATTCTCTCATGGCACCATACATAATATTAAGTAGTGACAAGTACACCTTGGCAATAATCACCAGTTTTCTAATTGGACTTAAGACTTAATTATAAAGATCAATATTTGATAGTGGAAACCTAGCAACCTATCCAGGACTAGTGAAGCTATGGAACATGGAGGAGAGCCTATAACAACTACTTTATTAAACCAGCACAATCTCTAACTGCATTCTAATAAGTTGTCCTTGTACCCATAGAGAACAGTAGTTCTAAACCCTCATCAAAGAAACTTTTCTTTACAATAGGTAGACCATTATAGAAACCCAAAAGTGATCATAATACAGAGTTGTGGAGCCAAGTACCAACTGATTCATTTATAAAATAACTCTCTAACCTAAGGCTCATCTTTCATTACAGAAAATAAGGAGGAAAAACTGTAAGTGCCAAAGGAAAAGAAAGTTTGCTGAGAGATTGTGTCTCCTAGAAATGCCAGAAGTCACATACATGAAGTCTCACCAACATGATTACAAAAAAGTATTTTACAAAGGGCCTTACTAATGCTAATAAGATGAATGGTGGATAAGTGGTGACATTATACCTGATGTCATTTCTTCTCCCCTTTCAGTACCTGCACACAAATGTATTGTGCCTGATTGCTTATTGGCCCAAAATCGTCCTTGACTTTGCCCACTAGTCATAATTTTAGTATAAAATAATAATTAACTTTAAGGACTTTCTCATTTTCTCTATACATTTTTCTTCAATTTTCTTTGCTTAAAAACAACATCCTATTTGTAGGAGGAAATGCAGGAAAGAAAAGACTTTTTAGTTTGTGAAATCACCACAGTAAATAATTTTGGAAAATCATAGAATTAGCATAGCCACTTCTATGGCCTTACAAAGACTTGGGCACATAGGTTGTGGGGATTGATGTTCAATGTGAGAGGGGCATGGGGATCCTTTGGCTCTTAAGTCTAATGCAAAGAAAGATGGTGGCTCTCCCACTCTGGTCCTTTGTGGAAAGGGACACTAGAGAAAACTGAAAGCATTTTCCTGTACTTCTCTAGAGTCACATGTCATGGAGGCCAATGTATCTTGTTATCACTAGAGATTATTAAGAATAAAGCAGATCCCTTGAGAGACTTGGATCTCAATTCAATAAGGAGTAAAAACATTTCTGTGACCTGAAAAAATCCAGTGGCTTTTCAGGAAATATTAATTCAAAACAATAAAGTTACTTTTGCTGTCACCTTCCAGGGGTCAGGGTGAAGTACATGGTGTAGACCAGAAAGCCAACAGCAAGGACCCACGTGGTACTGGAGTTGTTCTACTCCTGGGCTGTGAGGAAGGACCTTAGTGACACATTTGTTAAACTCTGCCAGAGTTTTGCAAGTTGTCACACTTGAGGGAAAGTAAGAATTTGCCTAACAATTTAAAGTAAAGATGAAAAAATGAGCAAGTAAAAAAGAAAAGTAGGGGGTATAGAATGCCAAGCTCAAGAGGAAAACTTGGCATCTATAATTAACTATTGCTTTTGTTGAGTTTATTAGTAAGTAATATTTTATTAAGTAGATCAGTACATGCATTATATATTATTAAGCAATTGTAAGCTGGAGATCTTGCTAAGCAAACACTATTTCATTTACCAGCACAATCCAAGTAAGTAATTAGCATTAATCCCTTTTAATAAAACATATAAATTGTACTTTAGAAGTATGGAGAAATATTTCTCTAATCCCATATTTGATTAGTTCAGAAGAGTTTATCTAAAACATGTAATTGGGTTCCAAGGTCCTCCTGATTATCAACAGTCATCCTGATCTGCTGGAGTGACTATATGAGGAAGATTTAATTATTAACCAAATCATGGCTCTTGTGAGCATTGAAACGAGAACTGCACATCAGTTTGACTCCAAAGTTTAGGATCTTTCTCATATAACTTCATTTTGAAAAGACAGTAAAATTTCTCTGTAGCTAAATGACTGGAGAATTCCCGGAACAAAGGCATGATAACAAAACTGAATGGCTGAGTAGAATGTCAGTGATGCTGATAGATTCCAATATTGCAAATCCACAAATTATCTGGGAACAACTTTAGGTCCCTTGGCCAATTTTATCCTCCTCTGAACATAATCTAACATCTTTGTAACCATCAGTCAAGTCCTTTGTAATGTAAAAACAGACCTCCATCCAATTTCCACTAACTAAAGACCTAAGAAAGTTTCCAGATAGCATCCTAGGTCTATAGGAGAGTTTTCTCCACTTTTTATAACCCACCTTCATAATTTACACACCAATGTGTTTGAAAAGTTTGAAAACCTTTGTTCTGTTACTATTTTAAGCTCATGAAATTGTTATCATATTGGAACATAGTATGTGGGGAACCTGAATCTGTGTTCCTGAATGACAATGGTCATTCATATTCAGTCCAGAGTGAACCATCTCTATTGTTTATTTAAGATGAGAGCTGTTTCTTTCAGCACTAGTTTCCTGTGACTAAGGCCAGACTTCAAATGAATAAACTACAGAATGAAATAAGAGAGATTTCTATCATGAACACAAGAAACAGACACTGATGTTCTCTAAGGCATGTGGCTTTCTTTACAATTCTTCAAGGTGAAAAACACGTGTTTCATTTTAACATAAATCTTCTTGTCTGGATTACAGAAAATTATGAAACACTTAATTTACAAACCTTTTCCCCCTTCAAATCATTAATCTCCTTTGTCTTTTCTCACTTAGTAACTCTGAGTTTTATGTTTTTCAGTTTTCCTTCTGAGGCTAAGAGAATATTGACAATCTGACTGAACTAAGTATGCTTTAACATTCCATCCCTATCAAAAATTAAGATCAAAGCAAAAGCAAACTGTGGTAGATAAATGCAATATGTAACATCAATTTATTTCTCTCATGTTTCTTTCATAAAGGTTTGATGAGACAATTATGCGATATTGGTCAAGGCCTGGGTATTAGATACTAGTACTCTGTCAGTGTTAAATTACTTCAGTGTAGGGTAATTCCACTGTGATTTTTTTGAGTGAACAACTCTATTTCCAGGACCAGAGAGGTAATTTGAGCTGAATTTCTAATATCTACAAAATATTTCTAAAGGGAAATAAGTCTCTGCATAGAGAATAGGCCCTTTTACCTGCCCTTGGGAACCTGCTGGGTTGCCATGTCCAGCCTTGATGTAGGGGCTCATGCTCCTACATGTTCCATCATGTTATGCTCTGTTCAATTTTTAACCCTGTGAGGTTTGCTATTTTTTTTTGGGGGGGGGAATAGGGGTGGATCTGGGGAAGAAAGGGGATGGGGTAGGGACCTGGGAGGAGTGAAGGGAGATGAGGCTGGGGTCTGGATGTATTGTATGAGAGAAATGAAGATACAAAAAGGAAAAAGAAAAAAATCTGCAGGACTAAACATTTGATAACCTGTATGTGAGGTCTGGAATTCCTGCTACCTAGATAGTAAATATCAATTTCTTCCACTTGGCTAGGTAAGTGGGAAGAAGAAAATCTCTTTGTTACACAGACACTGTGGACAAAGGAGTCACATTTAAAACAGCAAAGCTAAATGTTTCATAAAATCTCCCACAAGTCAACAGGAAAACCTGTAACTTTTCAAGGTTTTAAGAATTATTGCTGGTGTAGATTTTATATAATTAATGAAACACAAAATCCTGACACTTAGGAGAAGCCAGTACAAACCAGAGAGTTTTTGTTTAATCCTGTAATGTCTTATTTATACAAGGAAGGTTTAATTTTTAAATACTGAAACCTGTTTCTGGCTTCTGTCTTTTTCTGTGCTCTCTCTTCTCTGATATATATGAGAAGTGTTCTGGTACAGTGCATTGCCAGAGGATTTATTTGCCTGCCTGCTGATGTACTTACAAATGGCTCAAACACATCTTGTGAAAACACAGGAATTGTTTTTGGTTTAAGAAGATGAAAGCATTCCCATAATTTAAATTTTTTTTGTTTATTTTCAAGTATCAAAAGCCTTTCAGTTTTCCCAATAATTCCAAATCTCCAGATTTCAAAATACCAGTTATTATGTTGCAGATCTTACAATGTAATTTTAGTGATGGCCAAACAAATGAGTTCATATAAGTCTGAGGACCTCAAAATTGGAGTTGCAATTTCTTCAGGTCTCTGGAGCCACTGACTTTTGCTGATTCTCACACTGCTATGTAAGGGCAACTATTAGAGTGTCAGAACATCACTGTCAGGGTGTCTGTTGCATGGAAATAACAAATCTGTGATGTACTGGTCTACAGATTCTAAATCTTAAATTTTAAGTTGTTAAAATAAGTATATTTTAGAATAAATACACCAACCCACAAGTATTTCTTGGTTTTACTTGGGCCATCTTTGCTTTCTACATGGGTGCCCAAGACAGAGTGAGAAGGTCCTTCTTCAAAGGGATAATGGGAACATGGGCTCTGTGTGAGTTTCACACAGAGGACATCAACACAAAGGCTCCTTTGTTCTTCAAAGCACACCCTCCATCATCAGTGCTGCCCGCAGCAAGAACAGCACCTTCCAGCGTGGCCTCCTGGATGTGCATTGTTGTTCAATGAGGCGAGCAGAAAGGCAAGCGCATTAATAAAATATATTTGGGAAAATGTTTCCATGCAATAAAAACAAGTAGTTGGAGGACTTCTCTCATTCTATAACGTGTGTTCAGTATGTAGTTTGAAACTGCAGAAAAGCATGGTATATAGAATGTTTCTACTGTTTTTGCTATGAATACACCTGGAAAATGATATTTCTTTCCCTTTATGTACTAAGATTTAGCTCATTGCTGAGATTCCTATCTCATCAAATTCCTTCATGAAGTCATTCCCAGTTCCCTTAGACTCCATCTCTACCTCTTTGCATATTACTGTACACAAAGGTTCAAAAAACCTCCTTGCTTTTGCTATGCCAGGGAATACGCACTTGCTTTCGAGAAGCAAACCACCTTGAGATAAAAGTTGTTAAGTGTCATAGTGATATAGTGCATCTGCCCAGAACTTTGAAGGCATTCAGTAATACTTACCAGTGACCGAGCACATTTGTCTCAAATACGTACCAATTATTTAAAGGATTGTTCTGAAAAGTACATTTTTTCCTACTATTGTTAGGAGAGGTAGATTGGATATTTTTTCAATCCATTTATTCATTCAGTTTAATACTACTTTTGACTATCAAATAGAGTTAATCACCATAAACCCAAATTTACACATAAATAATTCCAGACAAACAAATCATTCAAGGGTGCCTTTATTATGTTTTACATTCTAATTATAGCTAGTCATTTCATTTGACAAGCAGGCATGGCATTCTAGAAAACATTTCACGACACTCAGAGGGGGCAACCACAGGGAACAGAGCAACTTCCTGAGGAGTTAATAAGTGTGTTGAGTAAGTGAAGGAGTCGCTGAGGGACAGAGCTGAAATCATGATTGGTCTTCCTTACCAAATGAATTTTCTAGGCAAGTAGCTACAACCAAAAGCATCTAGTCATGACAGAATTACCAAAGGCTTGCATCCAAATCTATTTTTTAATCTGGGATACAAATTGGGTTCACATATTAGAAGGCTGATGATTCTTTAAGGTGAAGCTATGTGTTTTCTATATATGACATTAGTATTTATGAATTGCTTATGTTAAATAAATCAATAAAAGAAAAAGTTGTTATAAAACACAATAGTATTTGTGATTATAGGAGAAATGTAAGCCATGGCTAAGAAGAGTTTCTCTTCATTCTGCTGCTTTCTTTATGAGTTCTTCTGAGATATTTTCACTGCAACTGTCTTGAGCTCAGTGTATTCATAAATGCCTTCTTCACCCCTAGAAAGGGAAGAAAATTTGCCTATAAACACAATTGCATACTGCAGTGTATGTCAAATACAATCCCCTCTGATTTGGTGTAAGATTTTTCTTGCTTATCTGACTAGGGGCTTCGTAAAATATTGACTGTACATACTAGTTCATGTAGTTGCTAGCTGACCATAAGCTTTAAAACCAAATATAAACTCTGCAAAGGAGAAAAATATTCTTAAGTGTGTCTTTTATCTTAAATAATTATGCACTCTGACTTTTTTGTGAGAAGATATTCATTGTTTGTATCACTCTACTTGACCATATGACTAACTACCGAAGTCATAATTCAACCTGATCAGATTTTATCAGACCAGAGTGAGGGAAGTGTAGTTCATGCTGTACTGTACAGTCACTGAAGAGCAGCAGAAGAAACCATCAGATGCACTAGAGCCTGTTTGCCATCTGCATTGTCACAGAAGTGGTGAGCAGGTAGAAAGTAACCAAGATCCATGTTCACTCCGGGTGTTCTCTTATTCTGAAGCTGTAGTTTTTACAGGATCTTTTCATTTTGGGCAAAACAACCACTTATTTTTCTCTTGGTAGAGTTTTCTTTCTTTAGGGTTGGTTGTATAAAATGTTAAAGAAGAAAGAAACTAGACTGCCTTGGTTAAGGCTTTGGGAATTTTAGCAGAGGTTACCTTTCTCTATCAGCTGACCTCCTATAATATCCTTAGGAACTTTTCAAGTTAACTGCAGATGAAGAGCAGCTGAGACAAGTCCATCTGTGGGTTCCGCAGTATGTTGTTATCAGTGTTTTGCCTCCATCTACTTTTGAAAACCGTGGTTTGTTTTTAACCTGGTAGATGATTTAACTAGGAAGGTTGAACTCAGTAATGCTCTGCATTGTTTTGATGAGAAGATAAAATTATATGGATGTAGGAATATTCTTAACATCATAACACCTATACACACACAGGTTTGCAGAGGAGCAGGATTTTGGTCCTTCTTTACTAGCCTGCTCCTGATACCCATTTCCTGTGTATGTTGATGTCTCATTCACCCTAGAAATGTAATCTTATTACACTGATTACTCTGGAGGCAATTAAAGTTTTGAAAAAGCCTCCTGAAAGCTTCAATAAGAATGTTTTTCACAGTCATTAAAGGACTTTAACTCATTTCTCTAAGTTCTATTAAAAGATAGTGTTTTAATAAATGTTTTATCTCAGAGTTCGATCAATCAACCCATGATTTTGACCAAGTTGCTTTCCATTGTATTTACAGCTGCAAGTATACTTGGCACTCACTGGAGAATCATATGTGTAATTGTGGTCACATTGAGGCTGATACACTTAGAAAACTTGTGCATGTACAGTTTCCAGGACAGAACACAGTCACATCTGCTTACACTTCTCATTGGCTCAGAAGGTTTACACCATACTAGTTCTGAGCTTCTAAATCGTTACTGCACAAGTTGCCTGGGCCTTTCAGTACATGCTGCTGGTCCTGATGCAGCAGCTCTGGATGAGGTCTCCAATAGCATTTCCACTGAACTGCAATATGAACTGCAGTGTGAACAGGCCACATCATATGTGAAAAGGTTTTAGTGTCAGGCCACATCTACTTCTCCTTCTGTGTCTGGAAATTAGCTTTAACAAGACTCATGGAAAGTGCTGGAATTGACAAATACAATCAAGTGAAGTAAAAATTCATTCCAGTTCTTTTTTAAAACACAATGTTTTAGAATATCTTCTTGTTCCCATTTTGTTTAATTGACTGAAGAAAGAAATGCCTTGTGAAATACAGAGAGTAATTACATTTGGAACATCCCCAAGTGAATTAAATGGACCAATGTGAAGTGAGTAAGATTACAAAGAGTTCAATTTTTGACACTTAACCTATTCTAGTGCCAACATTAATCACAGATTTGGAAATGAAGGATTGGGCTCTCTTTAGTGCCATTGAACACATTGGGAACTGCATATAACTGGCTGGTTGGGACCCCTGTTTCAATTCGATTTAATTCTGTTTTTCTGTCCTTTTACTTGAAATGAGGTTCCACTGTGTAAACCGAGGGTCCTGGGTCTCACTATTTAATCCTGGATGAACTGAACTCACTATGTAGAATATACTGGCTTAGAAGTCACAGAGCTCTGCCTGCCTCTGTCTCCCAAGTACTAACATTAAAGAATAACCCACAATCTAATTCTTTGGGGTCATTATAATCATTTCAGTAATTCTCTGGAGACATTTTGCAGTAAATGCCTTGCTTAAAACATAAACCAATTTTTAAGTAGACTTCATCATAAGCATACATTCATAATAAGGCAACTTTAATTCATTTAAGTCCTATATTCAAATACCTAGAGTGTTTCCAGTTTTATTTACATACAACTGTAGATCCCTGGTTTTTCCTTTTCTTTCTGAATATGTTTCCCAAATAGGTTCTACTCTGTAAACCATTAGCAATCCTAAAAGCAGGCAACAATTCAGTTGCCAAGTTAGTTACTTAGCATTGTCCTTTATAGACAGTAATAGCTTAATAAAGTATATTTCTTCTACTATTGCTTTTTTGCAGTTTTGGAGTATTTCCAAATTTAAAATGTTATTTTGTAGTAAGAAAACTCCAAGGAAGAACACAGATATAATTTATTTAAGGTGGTGAAAATGGACCAATTTCTTAGAAGTGGCAATCATTTCCATAAAAGTATATTTGCAACACAAAGTATTACTTACAATTCTCGTCCATTTCCAGACATCTTGAATCCACCAAATGGACACTGGGATGACAGCATCAGATAGCAATTTACCCTTAAACAAAGGAGAGAAGGACATTTTAGGAAATACTTACTTATTCCATAATTTCAAAACTGGAAATGAAAAGAATCAGAGATAGCTTTTAAAACTCTATTATTCAATATGATATACTCACTGGATTAAAAAAAATAAAAGCAATGCTGTAATTTAGAATGCAGAAAGAAAATATGTATGTTACCTAGAAATGAATAAATAAATGGCAATACTATAAGTGTGAATAGTCATAAATCAAGATTCATCTGAATTACAACAGAGGGTCGATCCAATGTGCCATGAAAAGAAGTGTCTAATGTGCTGAAGGAAGGGACTTGTCTGCTGGTCCTTAGTAGGCAGCTTTGCAGTGCTTATGTGCTTAACAGGCTAAAATCAATATTCTTTAGCAGTTGCAATGAGTGTCATAATACATAGTTCATTGGCTTCATGAATTGGTTGATATATTGCTTACACAAAAGTGTTGACAGGAATTAATGCATTAATTAAATATATTCCTATATAAAAATACATTATAAAAGTGTGAATAGAATTAAAGAGAGGCTTAACAGAAGATCAAGGCAACAGGGGAGTGGTGACTACAGTGCAGTTTTGTGGGCTGTAAACAATTGTTTTAATATTAGGGAAGATAGTATTTTATGGGGCTGTTGATCTCTGTCAGATGAAGCAGACAACATGCTTTTTAAAGTACATGGTACACAGTAAGCATTCAGTAAGTGTAAGTGATGAATATATGTTATATAGTAACTCTGAATTTACTAGTGTGCTTATTATAGGAAAAACCAATATTAATCAATAGTAATATTTCTTATATGATAAATGATTTGATTAACTTCATTAAGCGTCAGTAAAACGCCATTATCAAACAAAACCAACAGGTTTTGAACTATGGAGCTTAATGCTTATTGTACAATAATAATATATTGGAGTTTAAAAATTACTCTTAAAAAGAATTATGCCCAGACTCAATCTAAAAATATATTATTCTTAAGACATTTGACTAACATCCTCTGGTTCAAAATCATGTTATATGTATTTGTTTATTCATTAACTCATTGATTTACTTATTTTGCATAGTGTATGCATATTTCTGTGCATGTGCATGTACTTAGAGGTCAGAAGTAAACACAGGATGTCTTCCACAGTTGCAGTCTTAATTGTTTTAATAATAACATTTAAATTTCATTTGTGTAATAGATATAAGTAACAAAATTCATTTTTTAAATTATTCTTTTTAAATTAACTTTATTTTTTTGAGAATTTCATATATGAATACTGTGTTTACATCATTTCCATCCCTTCTTCCAAAAATATACATTCTATTGAGTCTATTTGGTGTTGTCATATGTGTATATGTCTCTGTTTGTGTTTGGATAACCTATCCTGGGATCTACCCTGGAGAAGACTGATTCTCCCTCAATCTTATTTTCTGAGACTCAGTCTCTCCCTGAGACTGGAGTTCACTAATTCAGCTGAATTGAGTGGCTAGCAACCTTCTTGGAAACTCCAGCCACTGTCTGCCCAGACAAGAGGCTACAGCCATGTACCAGTGCTTCTAGGTTTTTATATAGCTTCAGGGAATCTAAACCAAATTCTTATGATTGCCCACCAAGAACTTCCTAATTGAGTCATTGCTCTTGATCCAGGTTACATGCATTTAAGCTCTCAGATGAAACAGGTGGAGTATCCTTTATCTGAAGTTCTAGAGAACACAAGTGCTTCAGTTTTGAAGTTCTTCAGATTATGAAATGTTCACATAGGTTTTGTTAGTTGAATATTCCTTATTTTTTTTACATGTATGTGAGTGTTCCTGGGTGTATGTGGGTATACCACATGTATTTAGGTACTGAAGAGGCCAAAAAACTAAATCAGGTCACTTGGAACCAGACTTACAGGTTGACAGGTGGTTGTGAGCTGCTCAGTCTGAGTGCTGGAAGCTGATTTTGGGTCTTCTGCAAGAGCAGCAAGTTTTCTTAGCTGATGAGCCAATTCTCCAGTTCTCTTCCCCTATTTTTAAAAAGGTGCATGTATGTATGTATGTATGTATGTATGTATTTAATATGTGTGTTTGTGTGCCTGAATATATGTCAGTGGACTTACTAGAGAGTGTTGATTGCCTGGCTTTCACTATGCTATTCATTGCATGGTCTTGATAAGTTAACTTAAACCAGCAATTTATGGTTTTACCACAGATAAGGTTTGGGTTAATAGATAGTAGTTTTCAGGTAAGCTTAAATGATGGATATAAGAAATACATTACAGCTTTTGAGTTAAGAGTGGCTAATTGATGATTCTGTTTGATAGAAGAAAAATAATTTTCAAGCTACCAAGCGAGTCAAGAATTGTTTGGTTGTATTCTTTAGGAAGTATTTTTGTGCCTGATTTTCCATAACTGGACTAGGTGAGAGAATGAAATAAGCTCATGCTGATGCCACAACTGAGGGAAGGGAGGCTTGATGTGAAACAGCTGCTGAGAAAGCAGTACAGAATACTGAAATGGCTGGGCAAAGCAGGAGTTTGGGAGGCACTGCCTGAGAATTTTAATCTTCTATGTTAAAGTATAAAATCAAATAACAGACTAGGTCAAAGGTGAGATAAAAATCTCTTCATAAAAAAATGACATCTCTAAAAAAATAAAATCCCAGAGTAATAATATAATATCAAAGCTGAATATTCCCTCACTGGGGATGCAGGCCTGTAGTTACAACTTCTCTAGAGCCTGAAGCAGGAGGATGACAAGTTTAAGGCTAATCTGAACCAAAGAGTGTAGTAGTAGTACACTGCTCACCAAAGAAGACAAGGAGGCATTTTCATAGACTTAAACCCTGCCAGACCTCAGCAGAGGGAATCACCGTACTGGCCAACACCATACTTGATCGACAGTGGAACAGTAGCATCTGAGCTAAGGTGTTTTTATTGAATCTGAACTCCTCAGGTGCAGATCATAAGAGTCACAAATCCCCCCACCCCCAACCTGACCCATTGTGCCCCACAGAAATCCAACACCTGCAGACAATACAAAGTGCCAAGGCTTATGCATCCCCGTTTTCAACAGTGAACAAAAACAATTATTTTAAACGCAACTAAAAATAAACTTCCACAACAAAAAAAAAAGTTCAAAGCCTGAATCAGATACTCAGTGAGTTCAAGTCTAGCATTAAATATGTAATAAAACCCAGGGCTAAGGGATAGAACACTTGTCTAGACTGTGCAAGGTACTAGGTCCAATATCCATTATGGAAAATAAAGTAATAATTACAACAGCAACAACAATATTGTTTGGCATACATAAGGCACCAAAACATCTAACATAATTAAACTTGAAGAAAACATTTTTTTCCTTTATCTTCATTGCTCAAAGTAGTACCAAATTCTTTGAAATAATCAAACAATTCTTACAATGTATAAAGTAAACATCCATAAAATGTTTTATACAAGTAACTCGAAGAGGTTAGATAAAATTAATTTGGCTACAAAAAAATAACACAATTACTTTTCTAGTAGGTCAGATAATTTCAAACTAATATTCATATCTGGAAGAGGCTAACTCAGCCTGCCCATGTGGCTCATATAGGAAGGGCACACCTTACTTCAGATGCACTTACCACACAACCCCAGCCTGTAGAGCAGAAGACACAGTTATGGCCTTATCCAGGTCTTTCGTGAAGACTCCTGCAGCTAGACCATAGCTAGTATTGTTTGCTCTCTTGATCACCTCATCAATAGACTTAAACTTCATGATTTGTTGCACTGGTCCAAATATCTACAAAAAATGACAAAAATAGGTTAATCATATATTTAAAATATACTGCATATTCTTCCAGAAACCATCCTACATCAGCTAAGGTATTGTCTCTCATGTCAGACTTATGGGTAAGAAATAAAATAAGTGGCCATAGACAGTGGACATGGAAATCGATTCTGATCGTGTGTGAGATTGTTTGTGGTATAGGCTAGGATACCAATCGTTACAGCAGTGTTTCTTCTTAGATGTTATGACAGAGCTGTCCACAATGTAAGGACTGAACATCAAATCACTAACTGCATGATTTCCTTGTAAACATTTTAAACTCTAACCCAAGTTTTCTTCATTGTTCAAATTCCTGTAGAAGACAGCAAAAATAAGAAAACAGTCCTTTGCTCTGAGAGAAACAGAAATGATTGAGACAAGTATGCATGCTTTAAATACTAGTGTCTCATTGATTCAAACATCTGGCATTCTACTGTATTTGGATCATTTCATAATTATAAATACCAAGTAATATAGCACAGAGTTCTATTAGTCACCTAATCACATACAGCATTATGAGACAAAATGATTCATTACTAGAAGTCTAACTCTGGAACAACCCTACACCAACCAAAGCCTGAGGTCCCTGGCAATGACTAGAGTCATAGGACAGAAAACAAGAGTCATAAACTACTACAGTGTAATCCAGATTTTCCATTCTGCTGGAGTCTCGTCAGTAAAGCCTACACAGAACTCAGTATATCTCAAACATACACACACCCCAGATAAGAGGAAACACTTGGATTTTTTCATATATATTAACTTTCTGTACTTTAATAAAATATTTATCAAAATTAAATAAAAAAGAGGTTTCTTGGAATACTAGTATAATTTCTTGGGAAAGGTGAACATGGGTTGACAAAAACTCAGAGGTGTCAAGTAGTTTTCTGGTTCCCAATTAGTTTGAGGGGCTAGGGGCTGTTAGTGGCTGCTCCCTGCAGGCTCTAGGCCAACCCTAGAGTCTTAAATTCTGTCATACTCCTTAACTGGGAAGCATAATTAACACTGTAAATGATGCAGCAGGACTGTGACAGCTTTGCTCAGGGTTGCAGCAACTTAGCTGACATGTAGTAAGCTCAAGGCAACCATTCTGAAGCAGCAAATAGGGTATTCTAGCATGCACCTTATAGGGACACAGTAAATGTTTCCTTGAATGAATATTACTTTCTGCTTTATTGTCTTTCCTACCCATGTTAATCAAGATCTACAAGAACAATAGCTCTAATCAAAGAATTGGCCAATCAATACAGAAATTCAAATGAAATCGAAGAGCGAATGTGATGCAAACAACCTAGGTATGTTGGATGAATTATATAACATTTGATCTTTATTTCTGTTCTTTGCATATATTCATTTCTTCTTCTTACAAAATTGAATATTCCCCTTTTATCTTTATTTGTTGACATTGTGGAGATAAAGAAGAAAATTTTTCAGATTCTATGTCATATGAAGGATGTGTATAATAAATTCATTGAATGAGGAAGTTATGATGATGTGTCATTGAGTAGCTGTATCTTCTTACTGTAGTATATCACATAGAGCTTTCAGTGTCTAAGGCAAGTGTTCGTATCTCTGCATGTTTTAAAAGCCCTCAGAAGCAAGATGTATATTAGTTGCTATTTTAATCGCAAACTAGTTCCATTTAGTTTTACGTTGTTTATTTGAGTCCCATCGTCATTGAAACTACTTAGATTGTGCTCTACAGAAATCATCTTCACTTCAGCTACAAAGCCTGTCTCTGTCTCTGTGAGGTGACTCTTTTATGTTCTTCATATACCCGAGATCATTTAGTACTTGTTTTTCTGTGCTTGGCATATATAACACAATTTGTGCACATTCATTCCTGTTTTTAAAAATAACAGGGTTATCTTTCATTGCTTTAAGACTGTGAATAGAGCCCCTATAAAAGTTGTTGTGCACTTTCTTCTGTGTTTGGAAGAAACTTTGCATGCCTCCGCGTTTCTTACTGTTCAGAATCGATCACAAATCCTGGGAATGCTATTCAAGGAGCTGAGGGTTTTAGAGGAACACATAGTGTACACATAGAAAGAACATGGCAATCCCAGAAACAGAATCACATGGAAACATTACCTCCTCTTTGGCAATGCGCATCTCATCAGTAACATTGGAGAAGACTGTGGGCTGGACAAAGTAGCCTTTGCTGCCCCAGCGTCCTCCACCACATTCCAGTTTGGCTCCTTCTTTCTTCCCACTCTCAATGAGATCAAGTATTTTATCATGTTGTTCCTTGTCAATCTAGTTGAAAGAAATCACAAGAAAAAGAAAACTAAATTAAAACTATTAAATGATAACATAATGAAGATGAGGCTTCTGACCTCCAGAATACTCCTGGTGACAGTTCAAAACAGCAGGCAGGCAGAGGTTCAGCTCAATCTGCTGTTTCTTTCTTTCTTTCTTTCTTTTTTTTTTTTTTTCTTTTTCCTGTGAATTTTTAGGAAGGAAAGCTTAAGGCCTTGTAAACAGAACAGTTACATAAGCCCAGCGATTGGCAGCATGGAACTATATGGAGCTTTTATATAACTGTCATTTATTCACTTTGGGGGAAAAAAAAAAGTTTGTTAACAATTTAGCACATTTGCCTAGACACTTAGTCCTGACTGAAATAAAACAGTGAGGGAGAAAGGAGGGATTTGATTCAGGTCCAGTGAGTGGGTTACTAGATAAGCAGATGATTTTGACTGTAAGAGACCTGTATTCTTCAGAGATAGAATCTGCCCATTTTTGTATCATATCTGCTGGCCTGTGTGCCCCTTTATACCACAGTTTGGAATCATGCTTAGGTCAACCCAGTTTCAACTCAAGTAGGTTACATTCTGGCTTCTAATGAGAAATGATTATCATCCTCCTGATCCAGTAAATGGGCCATATCTAAATAATATGATAGTTATCACAGAAGTATAATATTTTGAATTATATTTTGCATAAGAAAAAATAAAAAAGATATCAGAACTCTGGTTGGCAATATAAGAATCGCATAACACTTAATTCACTTGCTAAGATGTTTGGGTTTTCTATTATCCCTGCTTTCATATTGGGGAAGAAGTGAATGATTGAATAACTCTTGCATCCAATATCATTTGTGAAAATAGCCTCCCTGAGCTGTGACTGGGGAATCCCAGAAAGAAGCAATTAGAGATCGCAGAGCTAAAAATGAGAGTCAGGTTTGAAGTTGTTTATTTTTGTCATAAATTGAAAATTGGCATTCTTTGTATACTTGGACTCTGCCAATCTTCTCAATCTTCCCATGATCAGAAAAGCTTACATGATGTGCTTTCTAACTGTACTCAACTCAGCTTCAACATTTACTTAGAGTAAATGCTAGCTGCCATCAGTTATTATTTTGGAAATGTTGGCATAGTATTTGCCAACCTGTTGACCCAAAATCTTTAATGGGAAATACTCAAAAGGACATTACCTAGAGATAGTCTCTACATTTGTAGTCTATTGTGGAATTCTAGGAGCTGGTTTAAAAGTCAAAGCGCTGGTAGTACTATGTACTAGATAATATAACCTGGATAAGCTGTAGAGTTATGTAGATATAGCCAACTAAGATATTCTGGATTGTCATGTAGTCAAGGATCATTTTAACTCCATGAAAACCTTCTCTATCCTCTCTTCAGAATTCATCAGACTGTGTCCTCAAAAATTATTGTTTTTTCAGTTCTTTTTTTCAAGATATATTTCCCAATTTATAGTGCTTCTCTGTCTTTGACCAGAGAACACCCCTATGAAACCCAAACTTTGAATATTTGCTTCAGAAATAGGAAAGGGTGAGGCACACCATGTAGATCATGGAAGTAATACCAGTACTCAGTTATCAGAACACACAGTCTATGAAATGGCAAGTGTCATGATTCTGTTATAATGGTGTTCAAATACATGCTTTGATTGTTTGACTGTGTAAATTTTCTGATTCCTTAGATTTTATGTGTTGAAAATCATATAATCTAAAAATACACAAGCACATCTGTGAAAACAATATATTCATATCTAGAAACCAGAGCTCAACAAAAACATTGTGAATAGATGAGTAAATATCTTATTATTTCTAAGAATAGAATATCTATGTTAGATGTGTTACAGTTCACTTCACCATACAGTAAATCTTCATGATTCTCCCACTTAATTGGTAAGAAAATTGAGTGGAAGGATAATCATATTTCTTTATCAATGAAAACACTGATCATTTTAAGCTTTTATTTATACATTTGGGTCCATGAACACAAATTCAAAAATTGCTTTATAAGCAAAAAATACATATATGAATACTGATAAATAACACAAAGTAAATAATAAAATGTATTATATACAAATATATAAATATCATATATACTGTGTAGTATCATATAATAACTGCTCTAAAACTGAGATGCCTTAAGTTTGTTATCTTTAAAATGAGAAAATATTACCATAGTAAAGTATTTTTTCTAAACAAATATATTTGGCAGTTATTTTCCATATAACTATTTTTATTGTATAATTTATGAATTCCCAAACTCTCTTTAAAAAGCCACAGTGACTCAGTTAGGGGTGGATGAAGCACTATGTGAAAGTTGCTCAAAGTGTATCTTTTCTCATAGCTCTTTCTTATGACAAATGCAAACATAAGAGGAGAGAAGACTGAGGCCTCCTCAAAATTTTTCTTATCAAGTTTCCAAAATGCCTGTTTGTTCTCCTCATCCAGATCAACTCTTCTGAAACAGCTGTCCACTTGCAGAGAGGAAAGCCATTTGATAGTCAATTAGAATATTGGATTGTTTACTTTTGAATCTTACAATTCAGAATGTTTAAACTGTATTTTGATTGAGTCTATAAATAATAGAGCATTGCTACTCAATTTTAAGGCTATGATTGAATGACACAGACACCTTGATGAAAGAAAAATATTGCCTATTGTCTAATGATAAGGTTTCAGATAATCTCTGCTTCTTTATCTGTTGTCATCTAAATTTGTACCTTTTGTTTGTCTATCATCTATCTGTTCATCACTCATCTATCTACATATCAGATATACTTGTACCTATCTTTATTATTTTATTATTTAATAATAAAAATATTTTGTATTCAGACAGTAGATCTCTCTCTCTCTCTATATATATATATATATATGTGTGTGTTTTATATATATATATAACACACATATATATTTGTATATACAAATGTTTATACATACACATAAATATATTTATATTTATATTTATATTTATATTTATATTTATATTTATATTTATATTTATATTTATATTTATATTTATATTTATATATATTTGTGTGTGTATATATACACACACACATATGTATAGAGAAATAACCACAAGAAAAACACTAGGAATTACATTATGTTTTTGCTATTAGATCAACTCAAATAGGGATTTGAGAAATTAGTAAATATAAAAATCAACAACTACTTTTGTATATCCACTGAATTCAATAATAAAATACCATAATGAGATTGAGACAATATAAATAATTCCCTCCACTAGTCAGTTATCTCTCGGCCTTTGGGTATCAATAGTTGGCACAGCTTTAGGTCTATGCATTTCCTACATGGGTCCTTTGGCTAAGAGCTCCTTCCAAATTACTTAACTGGTAAATTCTAGGATACCAGTGACAATATTCTTTTTGGGATTTATGGCTTTCCTAGCCTTTTTTTTATAGCTGGTAGTAATGTCCCCTAAATTTTTACTAATTGAATTTAGTTTATATTATTAAATAATAAAATTTAGTTCCAACTCTATAGTGATACACAATGTAATATATTTAATGTGAAATAATAACAGTTTCAAGGACAATGTACAGTCTTTAGAGCACAGCTCTCAAGAACAACTCTACTAGCGGTTGGGGACAGTAAGATTTTTGTTGTGAGGTTTTCCTGTTCACTATGGGGTGTTTAGCAGCATCCCTTCCTCTGCTTACTCTAGATGCAAGTGGATCCAAACCTCCCTACCTTGTTATAACAACTTCATCTGTCCTCAGACAAGGTCAGTGTCCCTATAGGAAACAAACAAACAAACAAACAAACAAACTACCCAGGTTGAGAATCATTGTTTTAGAATAGGATGCAGAGGGAAGGAAGAGTGAACTCAGAATCAAAGACCCAAAAGCTTGTATGACAGAACATAATGGATCATAAACCAAAGCTGTATAGGATGAAAAGGTGACCTTTGATTGAAAGAGGCAAAGGTATCTGTATTAACAGTGTTTCCAATTACACAGAAGAAACCCAGAGCCCTCAGAGAATAGCTGGCTTTGGTAACTAAAGGGAGAAGCTTGTCTGAAGCCCAGAAACCAGGAGCTTCAAGAACCAATTATGTAATCATTACATCAGAGAAGCTGAGATTGTGCAGAGGATAATAGTTCTACTACTTATACTTGGAGAGCAGGGGCTGAAGTAAAGTATTGATTATGAGGGAGAAAGGAGAGAAATCTATCTGAACTTCCAAGAGACTAAGAATTATAATAAGAATTTAAAAAGCACAAATTTAGGAGATAAAATAAATTCTATCAAAATTAGTTCAAAGTAGTAGTTTTTTATTCTTGTGTCAGAAATGCTTGTCTTTTTGTTGTATACTTGCCTGAGGGCCTTGATTTATTCCTGAGTCCAGAGGATTTCCAAGAACATATTTCTTAGCTTTCACAACGCTCCTTCTCACAAACTCATCATAAATTGACTCTTCAACAAAAAGCCTGGATGCTGCTACACAACATTGTCCTTGATGGTAGAACAATCCATTGTGTGCAAACTCGACAGCCGTGTCCACTGCAAAGGAAACATTCACATTAGAAAAGAAATATTTTCTTAATATATTTTCTAAAGCATAAACACACACACGCACACACACACACACACACACACACACACACACACGTTTAAATCAAAATAAATTTTTAAGATCTGTTTTTCTCAGAAGAAAAATGGTGATATGGGAAAAAGAGGAATAACCGAACAAACATAGATTTAATATATTCTATCTCTTAGAAGACAGATGACAAAGGTGATCATTCTTTTACAATGAAACAATAACAACAAAAAGAATCTAGGATCCAACTGATGATTGTGCACACCTTTAATCCCAGCACTTGGGAGGCAGAGAAAGGCATGTCTCTGTGAGTTAGAAGCCACCCTGGTCTAGAGAGTAAGTTCCAGGACAGCTGGAGTTACAACAGATAAGCCTGTCTCGAACCCTCCTCCCTCCAAAAAGCCAAATAATTTGGGAAGAGATGTTTAGTACAGCTTTAACACTGACCTTACTAATAATATAAATTTGATTATAAGAAAAGTGTCAATACAAATAATTTATGACTCTAAGTATGGAGATGGTTGTAACAACTTCTTTTATATTCATGTTTTAACTCAACAAAAAAATGAAATCTGAACCAATTGTTGCCATAAATAATTTCAAGACACTTTTATACTTTGATTAATGGAAAAAATTTATTTTTCTAAAAATAACAATAAAATAACAAAAACCCATTAGCATTAGGAATCATAACCCACCGTATGAATGTTGCTCTAGTCAAGACACTTCCAAAATCTCCCTAAAGCTTATGGCATATGTGCCTATAAATTCATTGCTTAGTTTATGTGGTACCATGTACCTGGAGTTTTTCATTAGAATCCTGTTGATATTAACAGAAAGTACAGTGTGTGCGTGTGTGTGTGTGTGTGAATTTTATAAGTGAGGAAAATTCTACTCAATATTGTATAAATGAGGTGTCAAGTTGTAAGCCAATAGTAACTGCTTGAGTTGTGGTGAAGAGTTTACAGAATAATAAACTAGAGACCTTGCTTGTGTCTATGACAACTGGAAAGTAAGTTCTAAAATCTCCAGTAAGGATCATAACAATGACAGTAGCAAATTCCACAAACCATTTGTGTTTATAGAGTCATTGTAGTTATACAACTATTGAAGACAGAGGTAAGAAAATGCTTGAACACAAATTTTCAGTGTTATTCCTACTTAAAAAGTAATATGAGGATTTCCTTTTTTAAATAAAATCAGAATGATCTGGAATATTGTGGATGGGATCACATCATAATAATATGCTTAAGATATTTCAACTTCACTAATATTAATTGGGGGAAAAAAGGAAATTATTTAATGTGGTCTAATTTTCTTCTCTCTCTCCTTGTATAAAAGAGTAAAGGCAGAAGGAAAATAAGAAATTGCTGACAGCCAAATTCCTTTTGGGTCCAAATGTCTAAATTATCTCATTTCTTAACACAATTAAATATTTGGAATTATTACTGAGACCACATCGAAGATCTTAGATATAGACTGTTAGTACAGCTTCACCGTAACCGCAAGAGGGCGATGGATCACAAAAAGAGAGCCAGCCATAAGTGACTTTCTAGCTTCACACACACAGATCCAGAAATCCCCGGAAATCCCTCTACAGCACCCTCCCTCCTTTCTCCACAAAGGTCCATATGTCCCTTCTCCAACTGTATCCCTCCCATTCCCCTTCCTGCCTAGAGCCCTTTTTAACCCACCATTTGCCAAAGAACCACTTCTGTCTCAACTCTATCCAGAGCAGTTATTTGTACCTCCAGGATAAGTATCCCTTCCCCCACTTCTCCTCTGCTCCTGTTTCTTGTCCCTGTCCCATGTTCCCCTGCCTCTTATTTCTTCCTCGGTGGCAAATACATCTGTTTCGTGCTAAGCATTTGATGTCTGGTTGTGCTCTTTGTTGAGTCCTTTCAAAGACCATTTATGTCACTTCACACTGACATTGGAAAGTAAAAAATCTATTCCAACCCAAGAAAAAATTTTACCTGTGTTTAATTTATCAACTGTATGCTACAACAAACAATTTAAAAGTCTTCCAGAATCACCACAGACTCTAATGAATTCTTTCTACCTTGAAGCAGTCACTTGTAAGACTCCAGATGACTGTGTAACATTATCAGGCATCAGGAGGAAGAAGGAGAGATGCTAGCTAACAAAGGGCTTGTACTCACAGTCAGCATCAGCAAACACAATGCAAGGGCTCTTTCCCCCAAGCTCCAGAGTGACCCTCTTCAGATTGCTTTTCCCTGCTGCTTCTTTGATTAATTTGCCAACCTGAAATCAACCATCACAAAGAAGAAGGCTTAGTTTGTTCTCATGTTAATAGGTTCATTTATATGAACCTATTTCAATTTATATGACATTTGTGTCATCATTTAATTTCATTAAGAAGAAAGATAAAATGGTATTTTCCAAGATCTGGTACTGTCAAACCTAATTGGCTCTGCCATCAAGTCTGAAAAGATGAGACAAATCAGAAAATGGACTGGAGAATAGACATAGCTATATTGAGAGTTGACTTCTACATATGGATTAATTAAAGGTTATTTTTCATTTTCATCAGAATTCTGTATTTGATCAGAAATACACCAAACACCCCATGTATTGACTTCTCATCCTCCTGGGGAATTTAGAGAACTCAGTAGATCCCTTGTTTGGGCTCATCTCTTAGAACATATCTATACTGAGTCCTTCTCGGATGACTCATAGACACTATTCTTTCCCCCTGTTCTCCCAAAGAAGCACATGAAAATGGACCTGGAATGCACAAATTTTATCACATGTATCTGCAAAAATTTTCCCAATAGACTATCATTCTCTATTTCCCTGTGTATAGATCATAGTATGCTCATTGTTAATGGGCCTTGACGCCCCACTCCCCTTTATCTCCTTGGAACTATGCTTTTGTTGTTTTCTACACACGTCACTGTACACAGTAGCTACAGAAGACAGAGACTGGCTGTGAGCTCTGTGTGCTTCCTGCCCTTAGGAGGAATCCTGCCATTCTAGTTTCTTTAATTCTAGTTCTTTTGTCTAAAAGAAGATACTGCTTTCATTTTATTTTCCGTTTTTGGATCCCTTTGACTGAAGGTTATTTTCTAAACAATAGTTTTGATTTTCTATCTCTATATCCAGCTCTCATAATGACTTGTACTTCATCATGTACACGAAGACCACATTCTACTGAAAAGATCTTTACCTTAGTGTCTAGAGTGACCCATTATATTTTGCTTCTTTTATCCTCTGGGTTTCTTGTTATTCTACATGTTGGATTTTAATAAAAAGATTCTACTGCATCCTAGTGTTAATATAATGTCTATGTGGATACTGCATTACTATTATACAGTACAGAAAAAAAAATAACCATTCTACTAAGGTTTTTATTTTATTAATGATTTTATAAGTCTAAATTTAAAACCTGAAATTAGATTAACAGAAATAAACAGAAATAAGTAATCTTCTGTGGGGAAGTCCTGACTGAAGTGTATCTTCTCTATGTCTCTTTCACACTATTGTCTTCTTCATTTTTTGTCTTTCCTTTCAATTCTCAAGTATGCCCATCTGTTGCTCAGTCTGACCTCAAACTCATAATTTTCCAGCTTCACTTCCCAAGGTGGGGAAGTGTTGTTTCCCACCAGGATGACTCTGTGGCACAGTCCTTGTTACTATTTGCACTTAAGTTTAAGAATTTTCTACTTTCTATATAATAAATTGTGTCCTTTTGGGTTACCTAAAATGAATCTCTCCCTCTCTCTCCCTCTCTCTCCCTCTCTTTCCCTTTTACTAAAAAATAATTCTGCTAACATACCTCACTTTTGTCTTGGTTAATGGAGTAAGAACAGAAATTTTTTCCTAAAGCTACAGATGGCAAGAGATCAAATAGGAAAAGTCGTTAGAACTATGAGTGAGAAATAAGAATAATTATATATATGTGTGTGTGTGTGTGTGTGTGTGTGTGTGTGTGTGTGTGTGTGTGTGTGTTGTAGTGCATATTCAGGTATGCAACTTGAAACTAGTTTCAATTTTCTCAGAAAAAAATGGAAGAGATTTTTATTCTACAATTTTATTTCCCTACTTTGAAAAGTAGAAATGAAATATTCCCCAAAGAGAACAAGAAAGGCAAGCATCAGAACTGTTCATCTTTGTTGCATTACTGTATAAGGCATAGGTATCTATTGCTTGGGAAAATATATTCTACACAGTATGGCTACAGTTCTATTTTAAATAGATTATTTAAAATTCTTAATGTCTAAATGACATTAAAATTCTTGTTAGATTGCTTTCATTGTGTGACCAGGAGAGATATAATCTGTCATTTGCTTCTGGAGTGAAAATGATTCAGGACCTCTAATAAAAGCCAGGTAACAAACCTTGAGAAAAAGGAATAAACCTGTTTCCACAGAGCATTTGTGTTAGTCTAATGCTATATTTTTCCTCATTATGGCTCCTAACCATGTTGTTATTTTGTTACCGAGAAGTAGTTGTACAGCATTCTGTGGATAACCCTGAACAAAAGAGTCTTTGAGACTAGCCAGGCAAGAGAAAGAGAAAAATTCTCAAGGACACACACACCCGTGATTATGAATCTCAGACAGTGGGAGCACAGATGGAAACCTTGTTTAATTCAGGATTCTCTTAGAATGTCGGGTACAGGCATCCAGGAAGTGTGAGAACACTGGGGGTCATGTGAGAGGGGTTGATGCCCATACACAAACCAAAGCCCAGGAAAACAAATAGTGGTGACCAGATCATTTACTGACTTCCCAGAGGAGTGCCAAACACCTTATTCTACTACTTGTCATTTTCATTGTGTAAAACTGAATAAAACACATATTACAGTCTCTTTATTTTTGAAATAAATTTAAATTTGTCAAAGATGATCAAATCTTGAGAGACAAGTTCCTTAGAGGGGTGGATTGGAATTTGATCACAGATGTTACCAAATCTCCTAATTTCTGTGTGGTTTTGGGGGATGGAGGTGTAAAGAAACCTCAAAATGGTACAGAGTTCAGGACCAGTTAGAAAAGTGGGGCTCTCATGCTGCTTCTAGGGTCAGGAAGAGAAACATTAAATATAGATGGACTGGAGAAGATAGCATATGTTTGAGACCCAGCAATGCATGTTGATTTCCTGTTGCAGAGGGTAGGAAATCCTAGGACTTTATCTACCTAGCTTATTTTTCCCTGCCATGATATCAACCTACAGTTTCACCATTACCAAAGCTATCAGCATGACTTTTTAACTGTCCATGAAGAACCCTAAAAAATACATATTAAAAGTTCTAGAAAAATAGAATTTAATATACTATCAACTCAACTCTCTGTTAAGTTTAATAAAATATTGAACTAACTGTGACTGTAAGAAATTCAAACTAACCTCCGTTCATGACGAAGAATGCTCTTCTTCCTTCTCAGTCCTCAAGTAGTTAAACAGAAACCATTCCTAAAAAACTCCAGCAAGTTCTAGAACCCATCTAGCTCAAGATGAGTTCTTTTTCTCTTAATCTCCTGTATCAGATCACCTGCATCCAATCTATTTCTTGCATGTTGTGGTGGTTTGAATAAGGATGGCCACCATAGGTTCATAGGTCCATATATTTGAATGCTTGGTTAGTAGGAAGTAGAGTAACTTGACAGGATTAGGAGGTGTGGCCTTGTCAGGATAGGTGTGGCTTTGTTGGGAGAAGTGTGTCACTTCAGATGCTAAAGTCAGGCCCAGTTGTCTCTTTTCCTGCTGCCTGTTTGTCTGGATGTAGAATTCTCAGCTCTGTCTCCAGCACCATATCTACCTGCCTGTTGCCATGCTATCTACTATGACAATGAGCTAAACCACTGAAACTGTAAGCAAGCCCTCCCCCACCAAATGCTTTCTTTTATAAATGTTGCCATCATCATGGAGTCTCTTCACAGCAATAGAACACTGACTAAGACAGATGTATTGGCGGTCTAGTCAGGTCCATTTGTGTTCAATTTTCAGCCATGGCATTGAGTTATGCAGTGCCTTCACTGTTGACTAGCTAATAATGTGATAGTCAATTGGGGTGACATTAACATGACTTTATTTGAGGTAGAACAATTTCTACATTTTTTTTGTTTATACCAGAAATTCATGTAATACCCAGAATTATATCTCCCTAGCCTTTTCTTCTCCCTGAGACCTGCTACTTCCTTGTTGTAGCATTTGTTTTTCAACTTTGTATCTATTCATGGTGAAGTCAGGCATATTGACAACTGAGTTCAGGCCACCAGGAAGATGGAAGAAAGCTGAATTTCTGTCTCTCTCGGGGTATGACTACTCTCTGGGTAGATGAGTCCCAAACAAAGAGATAATGTGAGACTCTATGTTTAATTTTTTTATCTATAGTTTGTTATTCTGTTCTTTCATACAAATCACTGTGGTCTATTTTATATTTTTACCGTATCCTTTACCAGTCATCTGTCAAGCTCAGAAGCCATATTCCTAAAAGATGGTAATAAATACATTGAAAATTGTAATCTTTCAGAATTAGTAACAGGCATTTTCTCTTATCCTAAATTCATCCACTTGTGCAGGAGAAACATATTTGAAGTCTAGAATTTGAAATCATTATAGCAACTTTCTTTTCTTTTCTTTTTTTTTTTTTTAAGTATTGGCTGTGAAACCATTGTAGAGAAGATGCTTCTGTTTGTTACAGGTGAGACATTCAGAGATTGACACTACCTGTGTTGATCCCGTGAAGGCCACTTTGTCAATGTCCATGTGAGAGGAGATGGCTGCCCCTGCAGTTGGCCCATAACCAGGGACAATATTCACCACACCAGGAGGAAACCCTGCCTGCAAATCAAGAAGACCAAGAGTTACATTCACAGCAGAGGCCAGTGGATAACTGCAGCTGTTTCCTTTTTCTAAGCTTGTAATGCTATTTTTTTTAACCAAGAAAACATTGCTTAAGTATTTATTCTTTTTATTGCTATTTATTTTCTTAGCACATATAAAAATGCATTCAAAGGTGGTATTTTTAACAGACACTTTCCTCCAAAGCCAAATATTTCATCAATGGATTACAGCTGCTATGATTAGATGTGCCAAATGTCAGAGGAGGAAATCTTTGAGATAGGATACAGAAAAGTATAATGAAGAATGTACACAGAATAACATACATTAAGCATTATCAGCAATGCTAAGCGTTTAAAGAGATGTCACATTTTCAGTTTTTTACCCTTGACTCCTCAGGCAGAGCAGCTACATTGTAAATCCCCAGACAAATTGTTCAACCAGCAAAGCATCACATAGGCAAAACTTCTTTGCATAGGATGAAAATGCCAGTGACCCTTATCCCACTGAAAACATCAAAGTCAGAGATACTAGTTTGATGGAGATAATAAAGTTTCAAAGTATTTGCACAAAAGGCCTCATTTGACACACTTTTGTGCATTTTGATTTGAAAAGAAAACTATCTTAAAGATATTGTTTCAGATTTCAAAATTCTAAACAGCCCCTTTGAGTTTTGGGGAAGATATTAAAGACAAAAACCAATAAGTTGTTTTCAAAAGGTAAAATTAAACATTTTCATTAATTAAGGTGTCATGTACTCTTTGCACCTTGAACAAGAAAGAAAGAGAAGATGAAGCTATAATAGACAAGTGAATATGAACACCTAGCTGTACGTATTCTCTGCGTATTATGGTCTAATATTGCAGCAAACATATTAGCTCAGTGGCCTCCCACCTTCAGTCACATTAAAACTAAAATAGCTGAAGGAATTTATAGAAGCAATCAGGCCATTTATAAGCAGGGCAATGACAATGTAGCTCAGTATTTCAGAAATTGAAAAATGATTCATGCCCTCATGAATTATGTTCATGACACTTGAGCAACATCAATAATGGGTTACAAGGTGACTGACTATAATCCTCTGAGTCTGGCTTCCTGTCATTATTGTGTGGAGACACATTTATGCTGATGACAGAAGTCTCAGCCTCTGGCTCTGCTGTTTTCCTCTTCATGACTGGGCAGGAGCCACGTGTGAAAAGCAAAGCTCACAATAGTGTGAATGGGGCCTGTATGGCAAACTGGAACCCTGAATTTGTCTGCATGCTTAGACTCAGGAAACTTACCTCTTTTATTAGAGACCCCAGGTAAAGAGCAGTGAGAGGAGTTTGCTCTGCTGGTTTGACAACCACAGTGTTTCCACAGCAAAGGGCAGGTCCTATCTTCCAAATGAACATAACGATTGGAAAGTTCCACTAGAAAGCAAAATTGAACAATGAACTCTTTACATTGTCTCAGACCTCAGTGTCTAGAACAACCTTCCTCGATGAATGCTGAATAAAAACTGACAAGTTGTGTGTAATTATCTGGCGCATCTCACTTAGGTTCATTGCTAAGAGCAACTAGTAAATGATAAATGTTATGAAGTGATCATATAGAAGGGAACAGAAAAACACTTCCAAATTTAATCAAGTGCTCTTATTTTGAATTCTTATTCTACATGGAAGATATTATTTTGTAGTTTGCATATAATTAGCATGTCAAAAGTTATAGATGTTTAAAAAGTATGACATTCTTTCTCTATATTTCCCTGGGAAGCATTTATTGACTTTACCTAATTATAATATCTTTTAGCTTTTAGATATTTAATATCTAGGAGATTTCATTTTTACTTTCTGGATCATATAGATTGAAACCATGCCATAGATATATTGAATGTATTCTCCACAACAGAGAGCTATGCTCAGCACAGGACAGGCAATATTGGTAAAGGCAAAGAAAATTCATATCTAGAGGGTGAATGATTGAGCTGAGATATCAGCAAACCCACTGGGAAGCTGTAAGAAGTCAAATATGTGACTGCTTCTCTACTTATGCATTTTCCAGCATTGAGTGGTAAAAACAATTCTCTCTACTTCAGATGGATGTCTTTACAATTAATCCAGAAATTCATGGTTGAGGATAGCACACACCTACCTAGCATGTATGTGGCTCAGGGATAAATAATCAGAACAACCAAACAAAACATGAAAGCTAATGGTTAAACTTCTTCAATAGTACTAGCCAGTATGGTAGTATAGTTTTGTTTGAATATTTTTAAGCCTTTAAAGTAATGAACAGTTCCATTAAATACATTGACCTGTTCAGTCTCATTAAACAAGAGTCACCGTCATTCCTTTATCCAAGAACCTCGGGACACTACACCGTGTTTTAATTCAGCCTTTAAAATTATGTCAGCTGTATCGTGCTAGTGTCCTGTGGGGTTAAGCTTAGGCAAAATCCAGCTCATTCTGGAACATGATTTTTCTAAAATATCCAATTCTGTTATCTAAGAGAATGATACAGTCAACACACTTTTCCAACTGTCCTGGAGATTTTTCCTTAGACTTAAATCATAAGATATTCTCCAGGATTTGAATAATCTTGCTGCCGCTACTGTCCATTATGAGAAGTCTCAAGAAGGACACAGAAGTGTTGGGAACAATGGGCCCTGCTGTGTCCCACTGAAGTGGAGTTCCAGCACAGATTAGCCATGATAAACCTTTGACATATACTTATAAAGCTTAGCTAATAAAACCAGAATACAGCACAATTTCAAAAACAACCCAAGTAGTAAACACTTAGGGCTTATGTGGTAACATTAAAACACCCTCCAAAAAATACATCACGTAAGCTTCACTTGTGTGAGAATGGGCTCCATCATAAAATCAATGGCATTACAGCTATCTTTCTGCTATTGGGAGTCATGAAGAAGAACTTACAGGGATGATTTGGCCACACACCCCAATAGGTTCACGTCTTGTAAAAGTGAAAAGGTCTCCATCTGGAAAACAGAGCAGACACATGGTACAGTAAAGCAAATGTGGGGTGCATGTTTGACAGAGTGGTGTGAGGTTGGCATTTGAAAAACTGCACAGGGAGTAGCAAAGGGGAAACAAAGGATCCTATCTGCAAGGTTTATAAGACAAACAATGAATCCTTCAAATAGCAATTTTAACCTAATGACTGAGGTACATGAAACTACAGTGACAAGATGTGGAAAGATCTGACAGGCAGTTAACTCCATTCCTCCTTTTCCAAGATGGTTGCCTTCTACATCACAGTGTGGTGCAGAAAGGAGCTGTGAGGTAAGGTCCTCTCTGGGTGAGGGCTGAGTCACTGCAAATATTTCCAGCATCCCAAATCTCCCAGGAGCATCAACTTTTACAAAGGTAAATGATTTAAAATAGTAAAATGTCTCCAAACAGTAAGCAGTCTCTCTTCTGATTCAAAATTGTTGGTTTTTCTTCTACCTACTAAACACTAATTTAATGTTTTTAAATCTATGAATAAAAACCTGTCTGAAGTGAATCGTGGTTCTTTTCCATCTGGGTTTGGCCATCTCTTGTGCATTATTTTGATGTGGTTACTCTGGGGATTTCGTAGCTTTGTGTTTTGTTCTGGCTTCCCTACTACTACCTACTGCTACCACAGCAAGTACTTTTCCTGTTAAGATGCACAGGCACTTTAAATTGCTTCTTATATGTGCCCCAAGAGTGGAGTAGAAGTCAGAAAGCAGCACTATTCATGATACCCCTGTTGGCTCATCATTCTTAACGTAAAACTTCCTGGGATCACCTCTCAAACTGAAGATAAATTAAACTCCAGTTAAATTAAAAGTGCATATTAGGGTCAGGACTAGAAGTGGACTGTTTGAATTGCTGAAGTCATGACAGTCACATATGTGAAATTCAGCCTCTATTCCATTCCAAATTGATTTTTTTTTCACTTGAAATATTTTGTGTGTCTATACTGATACATGCATACTAAGTTATTCTTGCACAAATACTTCCATGAAAACTTCTTAACTCAGCTAGTAAATACAGTCTCATCTGGTTTTGAGGCTTTTGAAACTTGTTAATATAAATTAGCTTATTCTAAATACACTGAGTTTAAAAAAGCACAGGTAAGTATACCTGCCTATTTCTGGACCATATCTCTTAAATAATTACTCTGGATGAAGGATATCAATGTTGTTATGGATTACAATACAATAAGTAATTTCAGGGGCCTGCTTTGAAAGTTAATTGAATCTATGATAATGTCTGTACTTTAATGCTATCTATAATCTCCATTCTGCATGATTAATGGATACAACTTAAAAATAAAATGTGTCTCTCAATAGAACTTCCTTCTTCAGAAATCTGTTTATTCAAGGTCAAGGGGAAAATAATTTTTGCCTTATCCTTTGACAACTTTATCAGAGTTTGAAATTATCATCTCTATAATAATGGTCTTGCCTCTACCACCGTCCTATTTTCTCAAGTATACTTACCGCTTGGTATTGTTTGACCATGGATCTTGTCAGCCCAGCCTGCACAGTACTTTAATGCATTTATGCATCCTCCTAAATCCCTCAGGTATGCATTGGAAAAGGTCTTCCCTCCATTGATGGCCTCCATTGTCTGAAAGACCAACAAAAACCAAAGTCTACAATTACAAGAATCTACAATTAGATTAAGAGCATTGCTCAATGGAGCTGGAAAGATGGCTCAGTGGTTAAGATCATGGACTGCTGTTCCAGAAGATCCAGTTAAATTCCCAGCACCTTGTGATAGTTTGCAATCATCTATAACTCCAGTTACATGTGCTATTCTGCCTTCATATGCCCTTTGAGAACAGCAGACACACACATAGTGCACAGACACACATCCAGGTCAAACACCCATACACTTGAAATAATTTAAAATAAAAATGAATGACCATACACTCCTGTACAGATGAGCAGCACAATTGGACTCAGAAGTTTAATAAGAGTTAAAAGAGGATGTAACATGGTCAGTAGGTGGCATGGGGTCACTAGAGGGAGTTGGTAGGAAGTAGATGTGGAAGGATATTATGAATATCCATTTTATAAATGTATGGAATTTTTAAGAATAAAACAAATTAAGAGAATATGTGGTCAAATTTTTCAGTAATTATATAAGAGCTTTGGAATTATAGAGATGCTCAAATCAGCTTGACTGCACTCTTGTTTTTTAAAACAGAGTGGGATAACTCGTTTATGGTCACATGGCAAGATCATGGAGGGGAGATAATGAGATTCTGATTGTCTGACTCCCGTGTTCTTTCTGTCACATTCTGAGCTCTTTCCAGCTAAGCAATTTCCATGTACTAGGCACAAATTCACATGTACACAGTTATATAAATGACTCATAGCCAGCCTCCTCATTAAGTCAGAGTTCCAATAGGACCACAGTTGTCATCCAGCTGTAGAGAAAATTCAGTGTTGGCATCCATTCTTGATGCTTGAGTAAGCATTGTCACATTCCTCACAGATAAAAAGTTTATTCATCAAAATGACACTCCTACCTCTTTCACCATGGATTTTCCTCAGCAGAGTTTTCAATTACAATCTTGCTGTTAGGCAACATGGTCATAATTATGTCATTAGTCAGATTAAAAGTTCCATACTTCTAGGCTTGTACTTTATTCTTTCCCTTCCCTTCTTATGCAGATTACAAAGGTCTCATTGGAATTGTGTGTTCTGTGAGGTGATCACACAATATCTAAAGCTCTTCTTCCTCTAATTTATATTGTCCACTCCCCCCAGGATTTACATGCATGGTGGGTTAGTGTGTCTGTTCTTCATTCTCTATGACCTTTCAAGCTGACAGAAGCAGTTGACATTTCATGCCACAGACAAATAAAAGAAGCCAAGTTTTGGAAAACTGCTTCTTTCTATAGGACATTGAGGGTGGTGTGGCTTTATTGCAAGCAGCTATTGATTTTACTTTTTTCTGTATTTTGAAGAACTCAGAATTTTTGAAGAAAGGGTGATTTTTACAAATAATCAGTAATGCTTCAGGTAAAATAAAGATAATAAAATATATTCTGAAATCTAACTGGGAACTACTTTGTTTTCAGTTGGCTTTACTAATTAAAACTTAGGACTCAGGAGACAAGAAAATGTGTTCCCATCTGTATTCTATACTGACATATCTATCCTCAGAAATGAAAAAGCATAATACCCAAAGCAGGGCCATGGTTTTAATCAATATAAAACCTGGATACTGTTTTGTTAATTCTTTACACCTATGAAAACAAAAATCACTTCTCTTAGTTATAACATTGTGAACAGACATGGTAGGAGAAGCAGAGATTTTTAAAACTGTTTTGGCTGCTATAAATAAATTTATTTTAGAGCAATATTTTGGCACTTTTAGCAGATTCATGAATTTTTCCCAGAATCGGTGAATTTGAAAACTCACAGACATTGTTAGAGGAACATTTGACCGTGTCAAGAGCTCTGAGGAAAGCACATCTCTTGATGTGCTTCCTCTCTAAACCAAACTGACTGGCAAGTTGCAACAGTGAGTCTTCTTGAGAGCTATCCCATGTTTCCTGTTGTTGCGTTGGTTAATACTCACAGCAAGCAGCAGACGATCTCTTTCTATTAAGTTAGCCAGCTTGTACAGCAGGCGCCCCCTCTCTGAAGCATCCATGGTGCGCCATGGAGAGCCCATCTGGAAAGCCTGTCTTGCAGCCTTCACAGCTTTGTCAACATCTGCCTGGAAATCACAGAACATTCGATTCAAAATGGTAGATGAGCAAATACCACATCACAACCTTATAAACTAGAATACAGTCTTAGCACACAGAAGCTAGGTCATCATTAGCCCAAAGTCAAGACCATTCTATATATTCTGCACCACAATAGGGTGGTTTCTTTTAAATCATATTTAGAATAAGCTCTATATCCTTATCAAATAGTTAAACTCCTAGTATAAAAATGCTACGGCTTAATAGTTGTTACTTTATCATATTGTGTTAGGACATTGAGTGTTTATGTTATTTGAGGTAAGTTCTAGTTAATTACAATTAGGGCCTAACATGGATCGTATTGTACTCAACTGGAGATGGGTGCCTTAAATATTCATTGTGATCTGGCTTGTATGTGAAAAGTTGACTATAGATTCAAATGATTTAAGAGCTGTCTTCCAGGTGTTAGCATTGTTTTGAGAGATTGTGAGACCTTATGTCCATGGAGTCTGAAGAACAGATATGGATCCATAAAGTAGGCACATGGGTTATAAACCAGATCCAGTGACATCTTGAGATTTCTCTGTTTCCTAGTCCAGTAAGACATAATGTATCTTAGTATCAAACTCCTGCCTTTCTTGCTTGCTTTCACCATCATGGTGAATTGTATCTTTCCAATTGTGAACCAACATACATCTTTTATCCTTAAAGTAAGGATACTTACTTCAAGTAAGTAACCAGTTTATTTTTTTTGTTTGTTTGTTTTTTTTTAAACAGATAAGAAAAAGTAGACCTTTCAGACTTTTCCTTCTGTGGACCAGCTCTACTACTCTGTCTTGTTCTTTCCACAGAAGTAATGAGCACGTGTTTATAGTAACAGCAAAGTACTGTTCACTCCCTCATTGATATTTTGTGATAGTGAACAGCTGTAGAATCTCCAGAGGCCATGGAGATATTGTTTAGTCAAGATCTTGAGCTGGGTCCCAAACTCTTTTCTCTTCATCAGCAAAGGAATGAAATGTGATGCATGACAAAAGATCACAGCCAGGCAGGCTCCCTGGTCAACCCACTCAGCCACATTAGCTTATTCACCAATTCACCATGAGATCTTTCTCTTTGCTTCATTTTCTCTGTCAGCAAAATGAGGAACAAATTAGTCCCATAGTATTGTTTTGAATGAAATGGTTTAATATGTTATAAATGTGTGAGAACATTATTTCAAATAAAATAAATAAAATAAATAGAAACAAATAAAACTCAGTGTGAAATTATGGTAGAATAAAGTAACAACCACTAAAATATAGCATGGCCCTGAGAGATGGCTCACAGATTAAAGGCCTTTGCTGCCAGGCCTTACCTCCTCAGTTCCATCCCTGGGATTCACATGGCAAAAGGAGAGAAACATCTCCAAAAGGCTATACTCTAGCCCCTAGATGGATGCCATGATACCTGTACATGTATGTGTGTGTGTGTGTGTGTGTGTGTGTGTGTGTGTCTGTGTGTGTGTGTCTGTGTTTATATGTGTGCATGTACATACACATAGCAAATAAATATTTTAAATATAATTTATAATATTCTGTGTATAAGGCTGGCATTGACTGTATCCTTATATTGGAGACTGAATTTTTCTTGAGAATTTGAACAGCAGGAAGGAAACCACCCTGCAGTTTTGAATTACTAACACTAAGTTGAACCTTGTCATATACCAAGCATCATAGCTTAAACTACCTACTATGTACTGTCTTAATTAACAAGTATTGGATATGTTAGTGCATGTATTGAATTTAGTATGCTCTGGGTCACAGAACTGGTGCTTTACTCATAGTACTGCGAGGCTGATGGGGAGCCCCACTAGCATCCCAGGAGAGTATTGTACTGCAAATCCTTGAAAAGTTCAAATTTCAAAACAAAGTGTCCAGTTTCTATGCAATGTGTATGGCTTTCACATATTAAAAAAGTTGCAAAATTATCAGTCCAACAGGTATAAATTGAGGAGTCTCTGTATTTATGAATGGGACAGGAAAAGCTTTTTTAGTATATTGAACAAGTGAATGTTTAAAATTACACATTAATATTCTTTTACTATACTACTTTACATACTAGTATCAATTTTTTTAAAGAATAATGAGTATGTGGAATTAAATATATATATTTATTACTTTATTCTTTTGGAGAACAATTTATACGTTAGGCATAACCTTAATCAAATTGTTGCTCACATTTGGACATTGTCCCATTTTACATCATACTTTGTAAGCTTTTCCTAAGCAAATTCAGAGAACACTGTTGGGAGAAGAAAAGAAAAAGCAAACCCTTAAAGTCTGAGCTTGCCCATGTGATCTGTAGATACCGTGTCTTTTGAACGCTCACACTCACATACATCTCTGTGTTAGAGCCATGCGATGCAGCTCTTGTGTGGATCTCTCTGTTCAGTGTTATGTCATTGGCCTTTGCCAAATATGAGCTGTCTTGAGCAGTAAGTATGGATAGGAAACGGTTTTGAAACAAACTTTGCCATTTGAGTAACCTTCCTACACAAAGCTGTCACAAATAAACTTGTTCTTATGTTTATATCTTTTGAGTCATGGCTCTCCTTCTCTTACATCATATATGCAATAATTCTTCAGGACCAGAGAGAGTGAAGACAATGAATTTTCAGTAAAACAAAAACCCAGCTTTAAATTCTGATGCCTCTCTCCTCTCTCCCTTCTTACTTCTCCCCTTTTCTCTCCCCTCCTCTACCCTCCCCTCTCCTTGCCTCCCCTCTCTTCCCCTTCCCTACCCTCTCCTCCCCTCCCCTCCCCTATCCTCTCCCCTATCCTCTCACCTATCCACTCCCCTCTTGCCTCTCCCGGCTCCATCTCTCCTTCAAGACTGAATTTCTCTGTTGTAACTATGGCTGTTCTGGAACTCACTCTGTAGACCTAGCCAGCCTTGAGCTCATAGAGATCCGGCTGCCTCTGCCTTCAGAGTGCACCAACAGGTGGCTTTTATTGGCACAAGAGGTTTTTGTTTGTTTGCTTGTTTGTTTTTTAATGTTTTTTTCCAATATTTATATTTAATGATGAGTGCTCTGTCTGCATGTACATTTGCATGCCAGAAGAGGGCATCAGATTTCATTATAAATGGTTGTGAGTCACCATATACTTGTTGGAGATTGAACTCAGGACCTCTGAAAGAGCAGCCAATGACCTTAACCACTGCATCATTTCTCCAGCCCGATTTCTCCTTTTTCACTGTGTAAGATTGGAGGTATACACATCTCCATCAGTCTGTATTGTAGAGATTGATATGGGGCAAAGGCATTTATTCTTTTGTCTGATTAAATCACTAGTTCTAGCCTGGAGTCCTGGAGCTCTGGAATATTTTGTCCTTTTTACAGTCTAGACTTAATCCTTGATCTGGCTGGAATGTAGACCCCAGCTTTCACAGGGCTCATCATCTACACTGTATATTGTTCCAACTGTAAGTCAGTTGTCCTAATGCTAGGACAGTGAGGTGAAGATTTTGGTCTGAAATATTCACTAAATTACAGGAACATACAACTGATATCACTCTATGATATTATAAATATAGCATCCCTCACTATCCATGAAGAGCTTCTCCCAAGTCTTGGGAAGATAACTTAAAATCATAGATGTTAAATTTACACAGAATTTGCATGTAACCCACAGACCTTTTAGGTTAACTCTAGTTTACTTCTGATACATAAAACAATGCTAGGTAAATAGTAGTTGTACTCAATTATTTAGAGAAGAGTGGCTAAAAGTCCTGTAAATTTGTTGTCTACACAGCTATAATAGATCTCATCACATGTCTGTGTCAGCAGCTACAATTCTGATCCAAGGGAGATTTAAGTTATCAACATGGAACTTGTGGATCCAGATGGTCCGCTCTCTTCTAGAGTCAAATACAGCGTTTGAAATGTATTCCTTTCATTAAGGAATCGTTGTCTCACATTTTCCATGTGACAGACATGCTTGTAGAGGGACACTTAGAATTTTTGTTAGGAGAAGCTTATTGGTTTAGCCGACTAGTCACCAGAGGTTCATGTTCCTACCCCAGCTGTGGTATAGTTGTTTAAGTGTTTATAGTCAGAATGCTTGATGCAGGTGGCTATAATTTGGTTAGTGCAGTTGTTTTGGAACCTGTAGCTTGTCTTTGGGATTGTGTGCTGCACGGGTTTATGAGAACTTTTGGCTTAGGGTATAAAAGGTTTGAAGCCCCGAGAGACAGGTAGGTTTCAGTTGGTGGTTGGTCTGTTGGGTTGCTGTCATTAGTTAGTATGAGAATAAAGGTTTGAAAGATTCTAGCTTATAACAGCCTAAAAAGAAGCTGTGTAGATTTCTACTCTTCTCTCTTTCTGTATTAAGGACGCTTGTAAAAGCAGTGAAGATATCTGTCTTTCCTTTGTCTTTCCTTAAAATGAGAGTAAAAGATTATAGCATACTGCTGCACATGCTAAGTGGTCACTAGATGGAGACAACAGTGGTCCTAAAAGGCAAACAAACATGAAAATGACTAAGCATTCTAGTGCATTCTATCTAGCATGCTTTTCAGCTTTCTCTGCCTTCTACTACATAGGATATATTGTTGCATATTGTTAGCAATTGTTAGCAGCTCCCCTTTCATTTATCTTTTGTTGGGGAACATTTTGAGCATCTTCAAGTATTATATTTCTCTCTCTCTCTCTCTCTCTCTCTCTCTCTCCCTCTCTCCCTCTCTCTCTCTCTCTGTGTGTGTGTGTGTGTGTGTGTGTTGTATGTGTGTGTACCCCCCCACCCACCCCGTGTCCATCAGTCTGTAATGCTGGCAGGACTTGTGATTTCTACAGTTAGAAAAGATCTGATTTATAAATGTAAATGGTTGCTGCTTTCTGTTAAAGGACTGCTTCCTAAACCTGCCCAAAGCTCATAAACAGTAATTGAAGCTTCATTCTGAGATGTACATGTTAAAGCAAAGTTTATATGGAGGAAGTCTTATGGCACTTATCCATGCCTCAGGCAACAGTGGAAGTGAATCATTCCCATTGGGCTTTGAGCTTCACCACCATAAAGCGACATATCTAGGCTGCTGAAGGTTTGTGAGATGAGTCAAGATATGAGATTACTTTCATCATGCAAATAGATCTTTGGATCATTAAGGAGGAGCTTTGATTTAATGAAAATCCTGAGGACGAAGCAGGAGGAGTCAGCAATCAAAGATGGCACTTGCCATTACATGCCATTTCCTCTGCTAAGGTCTGGCAGGCTTGTTCTTATGAAAATGTCTCCTTGTCTTTATTAAACCCTTGATGGATTAATTATATGCAACAATTTTACCTTCCTACTGTCTTTATAAGGCTGTTAGGCTAATATCCTTCATGTAATTTATCTTATGTTTGCACCTGCTGGCTTCATCCACAGTACTCAGGGTGAGGATCTCTGTTTGGTTTCCAAGGTCCAACATTTTCTGGCTTCACTTCGCTTGCCCAGACATTCTGTTTACACTTCTGTTGCTCTAGTTGATCCAGCCCTTCTCACCTTTCCTCCTGAAATTCTTCTTGAATAGAGAATGTTCTACCAGCATGACCCTTTACTTTTAAAGTCCCACACATTTTTCAAGGCCAGTATCATTATGTTAACCTATCTCAATAGTCACCAGACAACCAGCTCAATGATACTTATGAATTAAGAGCCTGTTACTGATCTCCAGGAAGGAAGGCAAGTTCTTTATTGACACAAGTTATTACCATAGGTAGTTATCATGAACCTTTTCTATTTGTGATAGCAAGGAAATGAAAAAACACTTAGATGTCCATTAACAAATAAATGGAAATGTGGTTCACATAGAAAATAAAATATCATTCAGTTGTAAGGAAAAATGAAATCAAGAAACATTCAGGAAAAGGAATGGACTTAATAAGTGTAATATTAAGCAAGATGACTCAAACTCAGGAAAAGTGTTGAATGTTCTTCTTCATGTGCAGGCCTTAGACTATAATGTATAAATGTTTATATGTAGACAGTGGGATGTTTATATGTGGAAACCAAGAAAGAGTGTGAACGAAGCAGCACAAAATTCAGGCCAAAGAACACTTGAATTGTGAAAGAGGTGAAAAGTTAACTCTTTTATTTTCCAGTTTCATCTTTGTTAGTCTTTTGTGTTGAATAAGTCCATAAAAATGTAGCTGACGGTGAATGTGTAAAACTCCTAATGACATTTCATAGCTTCAGAATGGCTCTCCCAAGTGAATAGAAGTTCACTGAGATGCAAGTTTTATTTGAGTGGCTTCCTTAATCTCTAGCTGTGTGGTGTTTTTCTTTGTGAGTGGTAAGTAGATTTTATGCTTGTGAAACACAGCAGAAAGTAGAGCCAAAGTTTGATTCTATATCTGACCACTATATCTACTTCTTTTATCTAAGCAAAGCTCTTTTGGGGAGCATAGTCACTACTCACTGTACTATAGACAGCAAAATTATTTGTTATTCTGACTGTTAATATACATATAATATTTAATCACTTTTTTAACTTTCTTTCTTCTAAATCTAACATGTTATGCTACTATCATATGAAGGCATGCACTATACCTTATATAATTTACTTTTATTAATATTTATAAAACTAATATTTTAACTGATTTCTTTATGTTACATAACTTCTATATTACTTAATATATTAACAACACAAAAGGTTTGTAGTATGTTTTAACTTCAAAGCTATCATCTGTAGATTGTTATTCAAGGACTGGCATTTCCAAGATACATATTTTTAATTAGTCACATAACAAGATTCACTAGAATTTTGTATCATCAAATCCTGTGACCAGGGGAAGGTAAAATATTCAAGTTCTTAAGTCAGAGCCAGCAGGCAGATTGGATGAAAGTGAGAAATCGGGAGTCTCTAAGCCTAGTTAGGGAGGGTCTCAATGTTTCTATCTGTCCTGGAATGTATACCTCCACCTTAGGTTCAGTCAGAGATGGAGAAAATAAGAATCAAGCCAGTTTTCTTTCACAGCTGTCTGAAGCACTTACTTTAATGGACATTTAGTTTTATCCCTTCAATTATCAATTAGCTCATGCTCCAGGATTAGTCAGTGGTTCCTAAAAGAGCCACTGAATTGAAAACACTTCCCACTCACAGGCATGCTTTTCTTCCACCCTTGTGGTAGGTAACATGAAAGGCAGGATTTGACCCATTGGCAGCCTTATATTGCTTGTGAAGGGGATCTCCAAAACCTCTGGCTTATAGCCTAACGAGTCAGTCCAGCATATCAGGTTCATTGTGATTCTGTACTTTTCCAAGTTAGAACCTTTCCCTATGCAATACTACTCCCTCACTAGATTTCTCAGAAGGTGTTTGAACATCAACAATTCAAAAGAACAATTCATTTAATAATTCCAAAAAAGGATATAGGTATAAAAATGTGGTTGTGAAACAAGCACTTCCTTATCACAAATAGTTTGTATCTTCTATAATTTCATAATAAATTATCTGCACAACCAACTGCATTGTAACTCTTACTTGACTTGAAACTTGGCTGGGTAAGAATTGATCTTGAACTCTTCTATGGGAGGGGCAGTTTAAGAACAGAGCAGATAAATGCTCGTTGGCAAGGCTGCATGGGTGGTTATCACCTTTCCTTCTGCACCTTGGGAAGAAGGTAAACCTCTCTTAATCATCCAGCAAAGTCCTCAGCCTGCCTGTCAAGGTTTCTATAGAATCTGGGTAGAGAGTTTTGATTTTCTGATGGGATCAATCCAATGTCAAAGCAAGATATTCTCTAGGAGCTAATTGTTCAAAGCTTCAATGTTAAAGCATCAAGAACATATCTTTTTGGTAACTGGAATCTACATAGTGGATGTGGTTTCACCATCATGCAGACTGGCATGAAGATCCCTCAGCAAATTGAGAAATATGTAATTTATATAATCTACCTACCTTGATTCTGAGCATATAGCCAAAGAAATAAGCTAAGTTAAGCAAAGAGATATATCTACTCTAATGTTTATTTCAGAATCATTCATATTAGTCAATATATGAAATTAACTCATTGTGTTATGTATGTACACAATATGTAATGTGATCAAAGTGTAAAAAGAATGAAATCTTATATTTGCATCAAAATGATGAAACTGAAGGTTATTGTGCCACAGTGAATTAAGGCAAGAAATAGTCTACATGGTTACAACTCACCAATGAAAGTCAAATTGTAGATGTCAAAGATGAAAAATACATAACTGTGCTTACTAGAGCAGAGTAAGATAAATTATGAAGAATGATAGAGGATGTATAGTGAGTTCAAATAAATGTTAAAGTCATAGTTACAAACATAGAGAACTAAAGAATGAAGGAAATGGAAACATAATTACCCTGATATGATTATTATACATAGTATGCATATATTGAATTAATATATTTTGTCTCATAAATATATGCAATTGTTATTTCATTATTTGTTTATTTTGGGGAGGTGAGAGACAAGGTCTCTCTACATAGCACTGGATGTCTTGAAGCTCACTACGTAGAACAGGCTGGCCTCTAACTCACAAAAATCCTCCTGCCTTTCCCTCCCACATGTTATTTTAAAGATGTTTATATCCCATATTTAAATGCTAATGATAACCCTTGAGAAAATGTTTAATTACTCCATTCCCAGGTAATTACCCTAGCATTATTTGAAAAATATTCTGGAATGCAAGTTCCCATGGTTCACTCTAATTTTATGGAAAAGTACTCTGGGCATATAGGGATCTGTATTTTACAGGCTTTCTAGAAATTCTGATTCTCAAGATCACTGCTTATGTCAATTATAAGGTAGACAAGTACTGGAATCCAAATATATGAAGTGTGGGTAATACATAAATTTAAAGCTTATTGGAAACCTCTCCATGTTGTGCGTAGTGTTTTGGCACCTGATCATATGTAAGGAGGTGCAGTATTGATCTATAAATAAAGGGATTCTCTCAGACCTGATCTTCACATATTTATTTATTCCCCCAAGAACTTCCTATTTCCTTATTTTACATGAAATGAAATAGGAGGTGAAAGAGGGTGACACAATTGTGGACCCCATGAACTCTCACTATTGGGAAGTTGGCCAGGACCAGTGCTAAAGGACCACACTGGGGACACGTGCAGAAGCAGTGAGCAAGCAGCAAGCTATGTCTGGGAGGAAGTGGGGCACTGGCCAGAAGTTGAAATTCTCCTGTTGATGAGGTGGCCTGGGTATGAGGCCATAAACAAAGGTTGAGTAGCATTATGAAGGTCCTTTATGATACATTTTCTCCCTGCGTCAGTGAGAAGCAGAGAAAAGAAGCTCCCATGGGTGAAATGTTTACTATGTGTAGAGAATGGAACCAGAAAGCATCCCACAGAGGCCCTCTTCATTCTCTGTTTATTTCTTAATCTTTTGTTCCATGTTACATTCTGAGGCTTTGCCCTTGAAGGACCTTGTCTAACTCCATGCCCATTCTACTGTAAAATGAACCATTGGCCTCCACAAACCCCACAAAAGTTCTAAACCTCAGATCCATGGCTATCCTGAAATACTTCTGTGTGCCTTCATAGATACCTTGATATTTGTGATCTCATGGAATGTGACATTGTCCTGTGGTTGCCAGTTACCTGAGGCATAGTGTCAGGAATGGCACAATCCTCAAGTTTGCTGACTCCATCTCCCAGTATTGTTTATTATTGTTATTATTTTTAATAATTTTGCATCTTATGTTACAAAAATTTAAAGCTTAATGTTTTCTCAATGGCTACCAGAGAGGAAATTTGTTTTCAAAGTACTCTTGTACACACACACACACACACACACACACACACACATATATATATTTTTTATGTGTGTCCAGATAAAATTTTTGAAGGCTTTCTTATTTTCATCACTGTTCAGTATTGTACCACTTCACTACTGTTTTTATAATCATCACAAGGCAGAAGAGTAATCCCGACCACCTCACTGACCCTGCTGACCACAGGTTTTGACTGTTAGCATAGCACTGAATGCTGATTTTGTGAAATATTAACACCGTCACTTTTAGTAAGTTATTCAGGCTTGCTATTCTTCTACTTTACTGTCATCTGTACATTTAGTTAGAAAGCAGAATCTTCTTTTGCTCCTGTTATTAGCTACAGTGTAAGAATCTTTAATTAGATAACCAACCTGAATCATGTTATCATTCAAATTTAAGAAGATTGGTAAGTACTAACTCAATAACTTGTGTCTGGAAGGTATATGTGGGCATTGGTGGTCTTATGCACATATGCGTGTGGCTCCCAGATGTGGGTGTTGGATGTCTTTTCCAATTTCTTTTAACAATATTCTTTAATACAGAGTCTCTCACTGAATCTGGTGGTCATCAATTGCCTAGATCAGCTGGCCAGTAAGCCCCATGGATCTTACGTCTCTGCCTCCCCAGCTCTGGGCATTTAAGCATCTTTCACTAAGTTAAGAATTTTTTTTTCTGAATCCTTTAAATTATTTTACTTGATTTTTGTCAAATTTGTCACATAAAATACTGCAATTTATAATTGGGAATATTAAAAACAAAACTCTTAAAAGATATTGCATGAATTTACTAAGGGATTCAAAATATTCCTCTATGTATTTTTATATTGTCATAATTCACATCATTCTGCATGTAATTTTTTTTTCATGTCAGCACTTCCCTAAGAGAAAATTTCTTGACTATAGTGTAGACTGCTGATTAAGTTTTTTTCTAAAGCTGATGCAAATTTGCATCATATATGCTATTTGAAAACTTACTTTCAAATTTGTAAAGCTCTATAGTGAACACTGCAACATTATTTTGTGAGGTGAACCTTGGTGAAGATGCCTTTGTATATCAAATAAATAAGTTTTTAGAATAATATTTAAATGACTCTAAGTGGTGAATTTTTCTTAGATACAATGGAATATTGGAAACTTTTTATAATAGAATATAAATGATGTCATTATCGTATAACTTCAACATGAAAACTCGTATTTTTTGCACGTGCACAATTTACAAATTTCTTATTTTTTAAAAAAACTATACATTCATTTATAAGTTATTCTTCAAAATGCCGTTTTCTATAATTATACTCTATTATTAAATATGATAATTCAACAGAGTATTGATTAATAGGATATTCATTTTGGTTTCAATTTTCACTGTTTATTAAAATTATTTATAATTTTAAATGTTCATTTGTATAATTTTTTGAGGGTGTAGGATCTAGAAAAAATTCTCTCCATCAAAAATGAAAGTTTTTAATTAAAATGAAAAGTGAATTATTTATCCAATACATATTTGTTTATTATTATCTATAGGCTATCAATATTACAAAAACATGGCTTTTGTGTGGGTGATGGGGTTCTGAATTCAGACCCTTAAATTTGTACAGCAAGGATTTTATATATTAAGCCATTTCTCTATCCCCAAATCAATGATTTTTCAATAAAGTAACTTGATAAGAAATTTTTCTAAAAGTCCTATTATTAACCTTGATCTTCACTTAGCATATGTAAAAGAACAATTGTAGTTTAATAAAAGATTTCTATCCTTTTTACTCTAAGATGAATTCCTTTCTACAGAGTCTGTCTGTGTAATAAACCTAGACACTATTTAAAGGGGAAAGCAGACAAGAAAAAATAACATGAAGAAAGAAATCAGCATGTCACTCATGGCTCTGGTTGACGGCCATCACATGACTCTCCAGTGTTTTTCATATGTCAAGGTCAACAGAACATTTACCCAACTGCCAGAGTAGCCATGTTTTCATGTCTTTCATTGAACTTGCAATGAGACCTGAGTACAGAATGGTGAGAAACAAAGACCCTGGTGTAAACTAGATTTGTGGGAGTTGGGAAACTTACCTTGTCCCCTTCTTCCACATGGCAGATGACCTCCTCAGTTGTGGGGTTAATGACAGGAAATTTCTTGCCACTCACAGAGTTATGCCATTCATTATTTATGAAGATCTGTGGAGGTACAGAGAAAGAAGACAGAACATTTAAATATGCAGTGTGTTTGAAGATTTCTAACTAGAGCTGAAAGATTATATGATGCCTATATGTTGCATTCTTTACCTTCTCAAAATATTCATCGTTTGTCTTAATTAACATGTAGTAAAGACACATACAAGCATTTATGCACAGTAAAGTAAAAAAAAAAATTTAACAGATGGTTTGTTATCTTGACCTTTGATCCCGTAGTCCTTGAGCTCAGCCCATGATCTCCCCAACCTCATATCCTGCTTCAATCACCATGCCCTCCTCTGCTCCACTCTCCATCATGAGTTTCTCACCTGGAGCCTCACTGATTTCTTTTTATATTTCCAACTAGTCTAAGCAGCATCTTCTCACAACTTGTTCACTAGTTGCTCTAACTAGATATAATTTCTTCTTTTTCCAAAGTAACACACTATTGTCTTACTACAAAATTAGTATTTTCCTCTCCATGTTAAAGCTAGATATTCACAACTTAAGAGCTTATGAACCAAAGTAGACATTATAATTTGCCTTGAAAATTATAAAATTCACTCACACTCAGTAATTCTGCCTTATTCCTGCCATAGCAATTGCATTATATCTCAGATTTTCCATTGATAAACCAAGAGATCGAATGTCTCGTTACATGTAGGAAGACTCATAATTCTACTACCCTTTTTGTAAATGATGATTTCACTTAGAAATAGAGAAAAAGGCCCACACTAAAATGACCTCATTTTGTTATGCTGTTGTGAGACTAGTTAGCTCTTGCCTGAGTCCTCACATCCTTACTTCTGTGAGTTTTTAGTGGTATTCCTGCCACAGGTGACTTCTAACCCAGGATCTCTTTTGGTAAAAATCCATTACAATACAAGTGTCATTTTGATATTAGAAACATGCATCTGAATTATACATTGCTCCTTCATACAAAAGGCAGTAGAGGCTTCAGAAATGAGTTACTCTAGAGTAATATCGGGTAGGCCTCAAATAACTGAAGAGGTAGGCTGTGAACACCCATGACTCTGCATTATTCAGGTTAAACCTTAATACCAAAGACAACTGTGACTCCATTGGTTGCTTTTATATAATCAAATACTGAATCACACTTTAAAATTTTTTATTGAGTAGTTTGCTTTGCCAATCACATACATGAACAAAGTGCATTCTGATTAGTGTAACTCCTCACTTCTCTCAACTTTTTCCACTTCCACTAATCCTCCCAATCTTTCTTTCAACCCTTTCTTACACCCGTGGCTTTTTCTTTATTATGTTTGTTTATTTATTTGAAATATAAATTTTAAAAGGATTATCTGTATGTCCATGGGTTTTAAACTGTCCATTGAAACAAGGGTTCTCACCTTTGGATATTTGAGTGAAATGATGACTTTCCCACCACCAAAATCCATCAATAGTCAATAGTTCACTAGGGAGGCACAAAGACCAGTTTAGGAATTAATACTGACATGAACTGGTGCAACCTGATCTAGAGGGTTCTCCCAGAGACTATTTCAGCAAGCCAATAATGAGGTCACATGTCTAGAGAGCAAAAAGCAGTATCACCCACAAAGTAGGACTCAGTAGTCTGCCAGTGCATTTTTTCCAAGACATTTAGGCAAAACTCAACATAGACTACACGATTACCAATGTATCCCTATGGGCTAGGGCTTGTAACATCATTTCCTTCCTCTTAGCTCTGAGTTATAGTATATTCATTGGAATGAACTAAGTCCCTTTCTCTCTCTCCCTCTTACTATTTAAGTTGCCTTAGTTTTACATTTTTGTTGTCTTATAGCTAGGTATAAAAAAACATATTTGAATAACTACCTTTCCTGTAATTATATCAAATGACTATTTGGAGAAGTTTCTTTCAATGAATATTAATTATTGAATATTTTATCATGGTAAGGACTGTAGGTTCCATATGTAGGTTGCTGTTGATAAGTTTGGGGGACAACGATGATACTATTAAAATAAAATATTTGTGTCACATTTAACCATTAACTGTATTCTAATTATGAATATACTCAGGGTGATTTAGAGTATTATGTATTGTACATACATAACCCTAACCCTAACCCTAACTTCACAGAACTCAATGGAATCTTAAAGGAGCCATTTGTAATCTTGGAATCCAATTTTTTTATTTTAATGTTTTTAATTTGATGAAACAATAAATAGGAGATTTTAGGCAACTTAAAATTTACTTCTGCTCTTTGTATTTTGCATATATCAAATTAAAAATGATACATATACTATTTTCCTGTTGTTGGGGATAGTTTAGTGGTCCAATTCATAATGGTTAGGAAGAAAAAATGGTACCTCTTCAGAGTAAAAAGTTATTAAGTCTTCATGTATTTGGTGAAAAACAATTCTAAATAAGAAATTTCTACTTTTTGGTTTTCCTTCAGATTGTAGAATTCTTTCTTCTTTTACTAAGTAATACATTTTTTTCAAAATATTTCTGATTTAGATCAAAATGATATTATTAGTTCACATCGTAAATACTTTATCCTCTTATCTGTTGATCTGAGATTGATGGCCTATTGGCTCTTAACTCCTCCAACAAAGTGCACTAAATTCAAATTATTTCTGCAAAATGGCAATTTGTCAGCTTGAGGTCCTTTTAATGGGAATAAGTATTTGCTTAGTTGCTGAGACTATAAAAGAATTGTATTTTCAATAAACAACATGTTTTAAGATATTCTAAGGGAGAGAAAAGCTAAAATCAGTCCCCACTGTTGAGGTCTTCTGTGTGGTATGTCGAGTCTGAAAACCAGGGACACAGCATGAAAAATGATAGCTAGTGTTGTCAACATGTAGGGAATAATAGAAACTAAAATGTGGACATTTTCTCATCCATAGCAATCTGAAAATGTACCAAGAGAGAAGGAAATGATTGAAAGGAGATGAAAGATAAGGTTAATAATATGAACTAACAGTATGAGAGATGGAATATGTCAAGTGGAGTCTTAACGAATCAAAACAAATAAATAAATCAAGGCTAGATTTCTAGCAAGTATTTTTAACCTAAGCCTTGATGAAGTAAAGCAAAATATTGTGATTCAAAATTGAAAAGGTAAAAGGAAACAAAAGAAGAAATAATATATGGTAGGAAACTATCTGTATCTATATTATATATATATATATATATATATATATATATATATATATATACTATCTATAATAATATGGTAGGATAGTAGGAAACTATTGCACTCAAGGGTATGGAAAGAAAGAGACAGTGAACAAAATGAATTGGAAAAACAACACAGACTTCCTGCTATTTCTGTTTTTACATCATTCCCAACTAGTAATGTGACTTCACAGTCACTTGCCCTTGTTTTAAAGCCCTTTCAGTCAAGGAGAAAGGAAAGATACTGCTGCATTTACTTTGAGTTACATCATTACTGAATCCAGTTGATGAAAAAATTGATGACACATCTGTGCATTAATCTATGGAAGCTTTAAAACCTTATGTGTATATTTCCTTTTGAATAGTATTAGGCCCTCTTCCCTCTAAACAAAATGTCAATACAGAGCAGAGACATTAACTCAAGCTAACTTGCTCTTCAAATGGGTCCAAAACTCTCTGGATTTTTTTCACATAGTCCTCTCGTTCTGGAAGTAAGTAAGTAAAAAATTCAACAGGTGAAATCTATGCCTGACAAGCCATGTGAACAGTCTTTAAGAAACAAAGATAATAACTTCAAAAGGTATGTGTTACCCGTAATTTAGGATTTGTTTTGATGAGGTTTTCTCAAATGATATCAGAAGACCACTATCTTTAGTAGTCAGGGAGAAAAGAATGCCATGTAGAAACATGTCATCCGAAATGGCACAACCCCTAATCTTTATATTCTTAAGAGCTGGGTTTCATATGTCAAGAGCTGGGTGACCTTGAACAAGTCAGCATGCACTCTGACCTCAGCTTCCAAGCTTGGCAACAGAACCATGGTAATATTTTCTGGTTCCGTCCTACTAGTTACCTATTAATCTCAAATGAGGTAAACAGTTGAAATCAGTTTTGCAGTGTATTAAGCAATAAAGTAAGTTTCTCTAGTATTGAAAAAAAGAACAACTTCAGGATTCTAGAATATATCTTAGAATAGTTCAGGGACGTACTAAATAATAAATATTAGACATTGTCTGCTTTCCACAAAATACTCATTTATTTTTTTATAGCCACTTTCCCAGGAAACACCTTCATTAAATGCTAATTTATAGATTGAAAAACTAAAATCCAAGCAGAATAGAAACTTGGCCAACGTTAGGCTATGAAATAAGTAGGAACTCTGGAAATTGAATCCAGGTCTGTCTTATTAAACAATGATATCTCATAGACATTCAGTTATTTGTTCAGCTGCTTCCAAGCCCTGAGGGATTAAAGTATTGTTTCAATCAGAAGTTAGAAAAGATTTCTCCAAATGAAGGTAGCCGTAGCACAGTCAGCTTTATCTGAAAGATAGTTCTACCCTGCTTTAAACATTTTCAAGATTTCTCCCAGTCTCCATTAGCCAATGTGGCTCAAAAATGCATCCTCAGAGCCTATGTTCTTTCATATTCCACTTTATCCTTTGACGTATTCTCTCAGCTTTCTGCTTTCCTCTAAGCAAAATCCACAATATTCTATTTAATGTATTCTAGCTGCTTGTTTGCCTCCTTATGTATCCATTAAGAATATAATTTCTTGAGACAATAATCATTAATCATATTAACATTCTAATAGCTGACTTTCTATGGAGCAATCACACAACAAATTTATTTTTGAAAAAGGAAAAGGAAAAATTTGAGAAAGTAGGATAAATTAAGTAAAGCAGAGAAGAATTATTTGACATCACAAGTGGCCTGAGTTTGTAAATTGTAAGAATTTTGAAAGAGATGAAAGATAGGGATAAGTAAAAAATTCTTAACAATTCACCTTGTGCCTAGTGCAGAAAATTTAATCATTCATAAATCTCTGTTCATTTATATGCACACTAAAACACACACACACACACACAGAGAGAGAGAGAGAGAGATTAATGAGATTATTGAAACCAGACATTTATATGAAATCACCTGCTGTAAACAAAATTTAATCCATAGGGCTTGAAGTAATGAAGTTCACAAGGAAAGTGTGTGCCTGTGTCTCAACTTTGTCTTCACAGTCACTCCCAACCCCGACCTTTCTTTTCAGTCCGTTGAGAAAAAAACTGCTTCCTTCTGTTCTCTATTTTCTCCTTTCTCTCAAAATTGATGGCCAATTTCTTCTTATGACCTGAGAGAAGTTCACAGTTACCGTTCTTGAAGACTCATGAATTGTCAGGTAAAAGTCAAAGGGAGAAATTTCACACCATCTAAATTCTTTGTCCCTAAGTCATGGTAGGGACCATGTTAGCATGGGAACACAGCCAGCTAGTGCTCAAGGACTAGATGGTCACTAAGGAGCTATATAAGTTTTTATTACTCAGCCCTTTAGTTCCTTCATCTACATAAAAGAAGCCAGGGCTTCCAATAGGACTGCTATGAGAAAATAAATGAAATTATTATAAAATATTTTGGCTGTAATTATTTACAATGTGTATGAGTATCACTAGCAGATAAAACTGCTTCTGAGCATGCAAGAACTATAAGATAGAGAGTTAAATTTAATAATTATGCTAATTATTTAGGACATTTGAACCCGATGTGAAAAATGTTTGTCTTCTTGAATTTCATATTTATCTACTTTTACAGAAATATGTGTAAAAGAAGAGAAAAATTGAAGTTAGAAAATGTATGGAGAAAACCTTAGAGCCCTGAAAGCCTGGGTAAACCTTGGAACTCGACTCTGGGTCTGGGGTGGAGCAGTAGTGTAAGATAGCCTAACAGAAAAACCAGGAGAACATGAGAGGGGAATGACACTGTGGGAACAGAGCTGGGAAACAAGGGAAGAAATACACAGGACTGGGATTGCTGATGTTAGGTCCTCCCCATGAGCCAGGCCCTGCTGCAAATGCTTCTTACCAACTAAATGTGGTAACTGCTTACACCTCCTCAGGGGATGAGATGCCTCACAATTCTATATTAATTATAAGAAAAAAGGCATGTGGAGGTGATGGAGTTTAACAAGGGCCCTGTAACTTTCAAAGGGGCTCTTCATGCAAAAGCTTGGTAGCGGTGAGGAAGGGAACATGTGGCATGTACTCACAATACCTAAGGGGATGATGAAGGCAGGGATACGGTGGGAGCTTTGGTATTGCCTTGCAAGATAGTTTATAACCTCCACAAATTATTTCAACTACCTTATCAAAGAGGAACTAACTAGAGATTAAGTCCTCAAAAGATGCATCAGCGAGTTCGTTTTAGAGAAAAACACTCTCAAGGTTAAGATTATGTAACTGTTCGATTATACTTGGTATTCTTTTTATTTTCGTTATTAATTGCTTATTGTTTTCTCCCTACTAGGTTCCAAAACCAACTTTCTTTTGGCAACAATAAAGGAAAAAACGCAATAGGGAAAATAATATATAAACTGAGACACTGAAAAAGTATTTTGACAAATATTTTTAATCCCTGCCTTTTGTGGTTTGTAGCCAGGTGTTGAGTTAACAACCATTGGTTTCAACCCCTCCAGGGAGTGCAAATCTAATACAGTTCTTCCATGGCATACAGCAGTGTGGAACATGTGCAGACATAAAGACTGCCCCCCATTGATAGTAAATTGCAAACATAACTGGTGCCTTCCCAAGTGTGAAAATGCTGTAACCTATACATGAAATAACAGAATGCCTCCTGAGTAGACTGGACTCATAGAAGTTACGTAGAAAATAAAAGCTTACTGAGTGATGTTGCTTATTATTAACCTCCCTCATGGTAAATAACTAGACAAAAGTCTATGTAAGTTCTGAGGATCTAAAATAAGATTATATAGCTACAATTAAGGTATTAGGATATACCTAATATCCTAATTATATTAGGTTATCTTTGGTCATATATATATATATATAGTGTGTGTGTGTGTGTATATTAGTTATAGTTGGATTTCAAAGACTCAGAGTTTTAACAATGACAGAATTCTGGATATGTGTTCTTAAGGGTATTCCGATAAGCTGGCACCACTATTACAGAATTTTAAATATCTTTTGGCTGTCTCCAAAATATAGACTTGGAGATACTTCTTACCAGTCTAAAATATTTCTGTCCATTTTGTGTACCCAATTCTCTAGATACACAAAATGTTCATGCTTCTGGCCCAGGACCATGGCTTTTGATGATTCAAAGGTATAGATCTGCTCCATTTACAAATCTGTTCCAACTGTTTTACAAAGACCTATTAGCTGTTTTCTCTATAATATGTACTCTAGTACATGCTATTAGCTATGACTCAAAGGTATGTGTCTACACTTCAGTATAGATGACAAACAGTGGTAACTTAATACCTATCTCTTTTTGTAAAGTTAAATTTCTTGTGAGCTTCAGGAAGTCAACTTGGATCCACCTCCCACAGGTCAGACTCCAGACTTAAGTATCCCCATCTGCTCACTCATGAGGGTATGATTTATCTCTCTTCCCTAGGCTTAGGGACCCTTTTCCTCCCTACTGCCAAAACTATGGACCTAGAAGTTTCAAATGACAGATTTTCCTTTAAGTTTCCTAAACTGTAACCTCTATTTCTAGCATATGTTTTAACAGATTTCAGTCATGCCACTCCTGTCCACTCAGCTGGAGAAGTGAAACAGAAGGTTCTGATAAATAACCCCATTGCCTGAACCTCCCTGCAGCTTTTGAGTAAATTACCAGCCTTCCTGGGGCCCCTAACTATGACGTCCCAGTTTTAGCAGAAAGTAGTCTCAGAGAATATGATGTTCCATTTCTTCAAGTTGGAACTTAAAAGAAAGCTCCCTGATGCTGGTGACATACTAACTTGTGCAATGCCTATTGGCATACCAAGAGTACTTATTTAAAAGATAAATGCACCTAGATCCATCAACAGATAGCTCTATTAGCTAAGATGGTTCTCACTAATGTCAGCCATCACAGGGCCTTTGACACTTCGGCTTCTGCTAATACCTGTTGGCCCTTACATAACTATTGCCTCAATTAGATATAATTGTCAACTCTTGATTTTTCAATCCAGCCACAGAGCCTGAACAAGTAAAACAGCTTGCTTTTCATAGCCTCAACCAATGTTCCAACATTTTGGGATCCTCAACAAAGTCCCCATTCCTACCTTACCAGTCAAGCTGCTATTTTCTTTTCCTTTTTAATAACAAAAGGTAGGTATGTTGTGGAACTGTCTCTGTCCTGTACCTGTCCCCAGCCACCATCATCATCAGGGGACCCACTGACCCCCATACAATCCCTCTCGACCACAGTTCTCCCCTCCTCCTGCATCTCTCACCTTGCTGTCCTGTGCCCCCCCCTTATCTCTGACCTTCTGTGTCTCCTACCCTGCTGTCCTGTCCTCCCCTTCTGTCTACAAAGTCCTGTTCTACCCCAGACTCAGCATCCCTCCCCCTTCCCTGTAAGAAAGAAACCTTTGCGAAAACTCTCCAGCGTCCATGTATCTAAACTCTGTTCATAGCCTCCACGCATATTAAGAATTATTACAGTTTTGGCAACAGCTTCCATTCAACGCTTGGAGTTAAGTCCTGCAACCTTAACACTGTCATCAAAGTATAGTCCTATAATCCTGTTTCAGTGTGCTATTTCTCTGCAAGAAAGCAAGAAAGCATGAAAGCAAGAAAGCAAGAAAGCAAGAAAGCAAGAAAGAAAGAAAGAAGGAAGGAAGGAAGAGAAGGGAAGGAAGGGAAGGAAGGAAGAAAGAAAGGAAGAAGGTCAAGAAAAGAGTAGAGAAGGAAAGAAAAGAAAAGAAAAGAAAAGAAAAGAAAAGAAAAGAAAAGAAAAAAGAAAAGAAAAGAAAAGAAAAAGCAAGAGGAGGAGAAAGAGAAGGAGGAGGAGGAGGAGGGAAAGGAGGAGGAGGAGGCAGGGGAGGAGGAGGAGGAGGCAGCAAGCTAGTTAGCAGCCAGGTCTTACCATATGTTTGATTTCTTCCAGTAAATTTTTCTTTTTGTCTGCCTTACCATAAGTGCTCACTGAAAAGAGTTAACAGAACTTCTGCTCACTGTGATTCACTGCACTCTGGCACAAGAACCTTTCACACAGAAGAAAATTCCTTTCTCTTGGACACATGTCAAGAGATAAACCTGTGAGAAGTTGTTTGATAAGGTTTAGAATTCGCCACTGAATAGGGCCACTAACTTTGCAAGCTTCTTATTTTTGTGTTTACAAACAGCTCTTACAGAAGCTACAATCGACCTGTGCTTTAAACAGGACCTCAGGGAAAGCGTTGCTTATAAGTATCTTACCTTGGTATGTTGAATCTTCAAGTTTGCCAGCGGGGCAGGGAGGGTAGGTTGTGCAGGAGAAGACATTGCTGGTTTGGATCCTGGAATACAGGTGACAGGCTCAGCAATTTGGTTCTGATAGAGCACTTACCCCTTTTTATCTGCATGCACTAAGTGTCATTTGCATATTAGGATATGATTGGATGGGCAGACTCAGGTCAGGGCAGAAAGGACACTACACACTTGTAACACCAAGGGCTGGGAGACTGTGCCTTTAAATGTAAATTCTTAAGGAACCTGTACCTCAGCCCTGAAGTTTTATCTGGAGACTGCTCACTATTTACAAGTGAATTAATTTACAAAGTAAAACCTAAGTGTGTGTAGCTGCTCCTGACATTGGAAGGAAGTTTTTTTTCTTACCTTTTCATTCTTTCTTATGCTACTATAGAACATTTTGTTCTCTAAATAGTCTTGGAATAAAATATTTTGAAATGAAGAGGAATCTAAAAAAGACCTCTCTTCTCACTAGAAGCTGTGGAACTGAGGGCCATGAATGCACAGGACATGCCTGCCAGCTAAACCATCTTTGTCTCCGATAATCAGGGAGCTGCTAGGGAGAAACACTAGCAGCCGGACTCTATGTCCTCCAGCGTAGAAAAGTTCAGCAACTTCACATGGTATCAGAAGTCTCAAACTGTCTTTGTCTTTATGGTGGGAACAAAAAATCGGGCAGGACTTTTCAGTTCACTGTCATTCATTGGTGGGCTCTCAAGAAGTATTATGCAAAAGTCATCTGTGAAAATTCATTTAAAGTGAAAGTAATGTCTGATTTGGGAATTGTCTGCTCTTGTGAATCATTACTCTAGGCAGTGTACAAAGAAGGACTGTAAATAATGTGTCCTAAGAGTTTAAATTCTGAATGTCTGAGCTGGGAACTGTGTAAAGGACAAGTTTTAGCTGTAGCACTTTGAATACACTTTGAATACAAAGTCTCACTGTGTTAAAGCTCCAGCACAAATTATGAAAGGAACAAGATAACATTTTTTGGATGCTCTGGTTATTAAGGATGAGCAATGACAACTTCTTTCTAGTGAAATTGCTCCCTTCCCAGCATGGGGTCATAGTTAAGGGCAGGAACAGGGGCTATGGAAACCAGTTTCTTTTCCCACCCTGATGTGAGCTTCTGTGCTGATTAAAATGAACAACAGACAACTGGCAAATAAATCAATAAATTGTAAAAATGCAATTGTAAATGTAAAAAAGCAGGAGGCAAGCCAGACCCATGACACAGACCATTTCCCTAGACTGAGAAGTCCCTGAATACCTGTTCATCTTGCTTGCATCTGGATAAAAACATCTGTGTTCTTCAATTGCGTTCTCTCTCTCTCTCTCTCTCTCTCTCTCTCTCTCTCTCTCTCTCTCTCTTCCCCCATCTCTGTCTTGCCCCTCTCTATTTCTCTCACTCTCTGTATCTCTTTATACTTTTAGGAAATACAAAACTGCTTTCCTTTTTGTAAATGCTTTTTGAGTTAAATGCAAAATTGCTCAACAGCTGTTACATAACATGCAGAGTAGTACTGAGGTCAATGTCCAAATAGCTGTGTTTTGCAGAGTCATAGTTATTTGTGAATTCAAAACTGGCTTATTTGGTGTTTAGGAGATTAAAAACACAGGCTGCACAGCATACTTGGAATGCCATTTATTTTTTGAATGGACACATCGTTCATTGTATTTCCTTGGATAATTATATAATAATGGGTTCTTTAAACTAAGCATGTAGCTAAAAGAAAATTTGGAGACATTTACCAAGCCTGCCCATTTAATTTCACAGGTATTTACCAAGCATTATATATGCACTTTTCATTCTTCAAATTTACTTTGTTGGCTGAGCTGTCTTTTCTTCCCTAACAAGTCTGACATATGTATTTTTGAGAGGCTTGGTTTGTAGGAAAGTTTACTTCTCAGAATGGTTACAAAGGCAAAAGACTTTTCCTTTTTTTCCAGACCTTTGAGAAATAATTTTTTTCTTGATTGTGAGCTAACCACATTTCAGAATTTTGTTGGAGTAGCCTAAAAAGATTTAAGAAACATTTTTTTTTTCTTTTTCATGTTGTCTTATTTTTGAGATTCACGATGGTTCCTGGGAGCTCAGAGTCTTGCTCAGATGGTTCCTTCCTGGGTCTCAGGCCCCAAACCTGAGCCACTGTTGCCTTCAACATGGTTAGGTTAGCTCCATATTAGATATTCCTTTACATTTTGAAGACTATAATCTTGTCTAATATAATATTATTCCTCACTGAGAGTTTAGTTTTAAATAATTCATTAAAAATAGCCCTTCAATATGCTTGATTGGTAAACTGATGCTAAAAAGCATCTTTGAAATTAAAAGTTTGCATTTGTAGGCTTATTTCTGTTTATTTACTATTCCCTATTTACCCATATTTTATCATCTCTGATTTCTCTGGCTTGTCACATATTTTTTAAATAATTTATTTATTTTAATTTCATGTGCATTAGTGTTTTGCCTTCATGTATGTCTGTGAGGATGTCAGATCCTCTGGAACTATAGTTACAGACAGTTCTGAGCTGACAGATGGGTGCTGGGTATTGAACCTGGATCCTCTGGAAGAATAGCCATCTCTCTATCCCCTGTTCCTCATACATTTTATTGTTGCCTTTTATGGTACTGTCATAGAGCTAAAAGTGGGTCGAAACTGGCTTGGAACCCTGTGTGTTCCCAGGAGATGAGAATAGCAAGCATTTGGCTGTTCCTCACTTTAGCCCTGGCCAGAACCCAGCTAAATATTAAATATTACCTGCTTCACAGAAGCAAAGGAATGCAGCTTGGTTGGTGCTTATCTGTGCTGTAGCTGGAAGCATAGGGATAAGTCCATTTACTGATAAGGTACCTTCCTCTTTTTCCTTGTGGAACCACATCTTATGCAGAAGGTGCCCTTGCAAGACCTTGATACTTAGACTTGAGCTCCACATGCAAATGAGGCTACTCCAGTACCCTTGTCTTAACCAATGGGTCCCAACCCTGAGTACCAAAGACCTTCCCTTGCCTGTACCTTATAAATGCAACCACCCTCACTTTAATAAAGGAGAGGAAATATGCTCCTCTGAGAGCCTTTTCCTAGAATCTGATCTGCTCTTGTTGACTCTTAGTCCTCTGATCTGGGACCTGTCAGAATGTGTTGACCCACGCCCTGAGCTGGAGGCCGATATCTCAGTCATGTTCTGGGGAGGAAAGCGAGACAAAAAGAAACAGCCTTTCTCTTTATTTCTGAGACTAAGATATGGAAGTCATCCCTGGGATCTGATGCAACTGGTACACTTACTGAATAGTTAGGTCTCTAAAATTAACTGCAGACTAAAGACTTTATTAGATAACTACTTTAGCTTAGAGAGGTTTTGCTAAACCTCATGTGTCAGAGCCATGCCCTAAAACTTAGCTGGCATGGGCTTAAATATTACTTTGTCAGGCCAGGCAGTGGTGGTACAGGCCTTTAATCTCTGAACTGATGAGTGAGGTAGAGGCAGGCAGGTCTCTGTGATTTTGAGACCAGACTGGTCTACAGAATGGGTTCCAGGACAGCCAGAGTTACAACAGAGAAACCCTGTCTCTAAGGGAAAAGAAAGAAAGAAAGAAAGAAAGAAAGAAAGAAAGAAAGAAAGAAAGAAAGAAAGAAAGAAAGAAAGAAAGAAAGAAAGAAAGAAAGAAAGAAAGAAGAGAGAAAGAAAAATGACATTGTCAACCAAACCTCAGGGTTTTATCCACACTTTCCACTTTGTTTCCTAATAGCAGAGTGAGAAAATAAAACCCCCAACACTGACTAAGTCATCTGCTCCTTTACGACAATTTTTAGCTGTTTCATGTTTCCTACATTTATGTTATATACAGATTATCCTACAGCATGTTCATAATTTTACTAGAAATAATTCTCCTCCACTTTTAGACTCATAACTTGAATTGTGACTTAGTGAGTACATGTGAGCTCAGGCTTGATGCTGAGGCCCAGTAAACAGAGAATTGAATCAGAATTGAGATTTCCAGACACAGGGGTAGTGGTGGTGTTTTATGTCCTTTCTGACTTGCTAAACTCTATACTGGTTAAATGTGCCATTTGTAGAATGTTTAAAAACCACGAGAGTAGAGCTCAACAAGTAGCTATAAAATGAACAATGAAAATCACCACCACTTGGATATGGAACTCTCTCAACTTCACAGCTTACTGGACCATCAAGTCCATCTAAGTCCTCAATTATCCATAACCTCAAATGCATCCAGTTATTTAATTCCTGATTGTTTGGGCTTGTCATGAATGAAATACATATCCAAATATTTTCACCAGGGAAATATAGGGTACAGGTTAACCTTGTTAGTTAATTTTATTATAAGAAAATTTTTCTTTCATGGAGAATTCTATCCTTGTGTTCCCAGAGGGATGATTAGTTAGCTTGCAACAAAAAGAAGCACAGAACACACAGTTTGTATTTATATCAAGTGATGTTTCCAAGCTCACGGGACACAAATGAAATCAGAGCAGTGGTCCTTGTTCTGTATCGTTTGACAGAGGACAACAACATCATTGGAAAACTGAATGAACGTCAGCACACTCAGATGCTGGGCCCACCTACCCTCACTTTAGAATTTTACTTTATAAAAGCAATCAAATATGCATAAGCTAGGAACACATATCATGATTTAGTTTTTTCTATTATTTTTATTGTCCTATATAATATGTCCCAATACTCTTCCTCCCCTCTCTCCACTCCTCTCTGCTTCCCACATCTCCCCTCTCTCTCAGATGTAACCTGCAAGTTTATTCTTGGAAAAGAGCAGTCCTCCCAGGATTACCACTAACCCATACATCAAGGGTGAACGAGGCAACCCAGCAGGCAGAAAAGGTTCCCACAGGATGTAAAGGGGTTGGAGATGCACCCCATTCTACCTTGTAGGAGTTCAGCAAGAAGACTAATCCAGACAACCTTAAGATATATTTAGGGGACCCTGAAGAGTCTCTGTGGCTTCAGTCTCTTTGAGCCCATGAGAGTGCTGGGGCTCTCTTGACTCGCTGGGGCTTGATCTCCTGGTGTCCTTGACACCTCTGGTTCCTGCAATCCCTCCTCCCCTCTTCTGTGAGGTTCCCCGAGTTCTGCACTATGTTTGACCCTGAATCCTCTACATCTGCTCCCCTCAGCTGCCAGAGGAAGCCTCTCTGATGATAACTGAGGTAGGCACCAATCTATGAGCACAGCAGAATATCATTAGGAATCATCTCTAAGATATCCAGTCTCCAGTTCCTGGTTAACCCTGCACTGTTAGACATGGGCTCCTATCCTAGGGGTGGGGTTCTGCCCTTTGTCCCAGCAGATTCTGCAGGCAGAATAGGTTATAGGTCGAAGGTTTTGTGGCTGGGACTGTGTCCCAGTTCCATCATTAGAAGCTTTGCCTGGTTACAGGGGATAGCCTGTTTAGCCTCCCCTATTACAAGGGGTCCTCTCTAGAATCTCCCTTGAAGATGCCAGTGAGTTTCCACTGTTCTAGGTCCCCAGATTCCCTCTTAATGTCCTCCAATCCCAGTGGTCTCTCCCTATATTCTCTGCCTCCATTCTTCTCCCACTGCCTGGTCCATTCGATTCTCACTCCTGTCCTCCCAACACCACCTGCAACATTTGTTCTATTTCCCCTATACCAGAAACATTCATGTATCCCCACTGGAGCTCTCCTGGTTTTCAGATTTGATTCTGAATCTTGAGATGACATTCCTGGGTTTTTATGATGGAACTGGATTGCAAAGGTTTTGAAAAGAGAGAGGCAGAGATTTGACCTCAGAAGATAAAGGCAAAGTGATCAGTGAAAGGAAATGCTCTGCTGCTTATTTTGATGCTGGTAGATGGAGTCAGAGGTCAAGGAGCACAATGAACAAAGCTCTCTAAACTAGAAAAGGCCCTAGAGGCTCTGCAGGGAACAGACACTGCCCACAGCTTTAGTATTATACACTAAGTCTCATTTCAGATATCTGAGTTCCAACATTTTAAGTCTATGGTCATGTTAATTGGAACACCACCAATATCATTAAAATCGTAAAATAGGCACAGGAAAGTAAGTCACTGCTAATTGGAAGCTCGAATTCGAAGATGCCGAATCACCATCTGTCTTTGATGATGGTTTAATCATTCTTCATATTATTTAGGTCATAACCCAAGCTTTTAATATCCAAACCAAAACAACACAAAAGTCATATCCATGTTAAAGATTCAACAGGACTTATTTACATATTAAAACTCCGTGAATACGGAAAGTTTCAGTGTGGCAGATCCAGTACCAAATGTTCTTAGCCCACTTGTGGTCTTCATAACCGTGACTCCTTGATGACCTCTCTATCTGACCTTACATCCTTGAAATTTTCAGATAACATCTTTCAGAATATATTAAATCTGACACTACCTACATGTCAGAATATAACCATATATTTCTGAGACCTATAGCAGAGTTTGCCCAGTTTGCTGTAACAACATACATGATACATTAACCAATGTATTTGAAAAATGCCTTAATTTATGACTTTCTTTTATTCTATTACTATAAAAGTTAACAAGTCATTTCCACGTCTAAACCTGTTGTTTGAGGCAAACTGAGCCCATGTTCCTGAGCTTTGATCACTCATATTAACTCAAGAATAGGATCATACTTCCTTTGAAGTGAGAACTATTTTGTGTTGACAGATTTTGCTCCTTAACCTGATTCATTTTGAGATGAGACATCATCTGGATTAAAACCAGGTAATCATGAACCCTGTGCACCCAATCAAGCATGTTATTTTTTTGGGTGAATAATGGACATTCTTTCTGGGGCATAGACTTACCTTTATTTTGGCAGAGAGTTCATTATTTTATTCTGAATGTGTTGAATTCCCTGTTGTTTGTTCATTTTCTTATATTTGTGCTTAAAGCACTTGTGTTGAGAGCATTCCTTTGCTGTCATCTTGTCCTGCCACTTCTGTAGTATCTAATTCTATTCTCCTGTGACCTTTATTTCAGATCGTAGTCTTGCAAAACATATGAGCTCTTGATAATAAAGATACCAAAGATAAGAAGCTCTTGTTCTCCCCAGCTCTAGAGGATGGAGAGATTAATGGTAAATACCCAGGAAGAACAGTAGCCTCATAGGGAAGCCCAAGACAGCAAGCTCTATTCCTGGGTCAAAAGGAATCAGTTGGCTTAGGCAGGAAAACACACACAAGGTGTACATGTGAGACAATGGGAGGAACCATTTTGGAGGTAGAGAATCACTTTAACTTTTTTATTTTTACTTACTTTTTACTAAGATTATTGTTACTATTACTATTATTATTATATCAATGTTATTGTTATTTGTTATTATGCCTCCTTTAGCATGTGTGTATGAATGTGAATATTAACACTTTAGAATGATTTTTGAATTTGTAATTATGGCATTGATATATATGGCTTAATGTCTGCCTGCTGGTGGTTGATCTGTACCTGACTCTTTTTTAAAAAATCTCTTTTTCAAGGTCTTTACCTTAGCTAGGCCTAAAGTACAGACATTTAAGAGTTCACTCTAGAATTTGTGGCTAAAGCAAAATGAAAAGAAAGAAAATATTGTCATTTTCAAATTAAGTTTTTGTTGCCTGCTTAGAGCCTTACAAAAAAGACAGCAGCAGGTGGACCTTAGTTGATTTCATTGCATAAATGAAGTCATTTGTAAATTGTATAAATTGGATTCCAAACTTCTTTACAATATATTTGAGACAACAACCTATATGTCTGCCTTCAGTTTTGAAGATGACACAATTGGAGCAGACAGCATTATGCGATTATCATGTTTACTACGGATGTAAACAGATGAACCAAAATAATGAACCCCAACAGCTGATAACAGCAGAAATGCCAGACTTCATTCTGCTTTGGTTGCCTTGTGGACCCAAGTGAGAAATCAATGATTTCCAAAAAAGGTAGTTTCCAAATATGTATTATTATAAGACAAGTCATTGATGAATAGAAATATGGGACACTTTTTGGTAGAAGAAAGCAAAACTGAGCTGTTTGTGTTTTCTATGTCCCACTAAGTACATTCTAATATATTGATTTTTATTAAAGAAATGTTTTCTAAATTTTCTAAAGAAAGGAACCATAAAATTATAAAAAGAGATTGAGAGAGCTATATATAAATATAAAACATATGTTTGGTAAAGAAGTTTAGGAAGTAAAAAATACAATTTTTTTCTAGATGAAAAAGGACTTTAGAATGTAATTTAGTTTTGCCCTAAAAGTAAATGACTGTCTCAAAATGGTAAACAGCAGGCAGGTAAGGACAAAACCAGAAGGTTAACATATGTAATATGAAGAATTGTAAAACTTAAACCCTAAAGAAAAGTAGTGAGGATTTGACTGAATTGAATGCAATGAGAGATTTTTTTAAAAATTCCTAAGGCCAAAATTCAACCCACTGATGTAGAACTTACACCTAACTCTGTTTACAACAAGGTTCTTTAAAGCACTGATATGATCTTAGTGAGGTTTGCAGAAAAATTGATTTGAAGAACAAATATTTAATGTTTCATATCTTTACTAAATGGGCATTTAACCCACAGTGATTGGCTTCTAGTTAGTGCAAAGACTATGATTTCCTATAGTGGGTTTTTCATTTAAAAAGGGGTGTGTGCATGGCTGTTTTCTGCCATTTGGTTCTGGTCTTCGTAGCTAAGCTTTCAAGTCTTTGTAATTGTTACTTTTTTTCTGGCTACTTGACTCCACCCCTCGGTTCTTGGCTGAAAGATTTCTAACTTGCAATGTTCTTAAACCTCGGTTTAAGTTAAGAAGGAAAAACTTTTACAGTCCTTTTTTTGGCTGCCTTAATCTGTCTAAGCCTGGGGTACTGAACTAACTCTATCCCCTTCTGGCTCAGCTTCTCCTGCCATGGCAATTACTGAGAAGATCTAAATTGTAACTTTTCTAAAACCCCAGTTAATCCACTTTATTTGATTCTTATTTCTTCCTGCTTTCCTACCACCAGCTTCTAGAGTTCCCTTCTCCCCTGACACCGTCCCAAATTGGTGTTCACTCTGCCCCTGTCTCTATTGCAACTATTATTCCAACTGTCACTTTCTCTCTTTTAAACCTCCCTCAAAGCTGTTCTCAGAAATCCAAATGGCATGTAACATAAGGGGGAGGAGTTTTACCTTTACAATTACCCAATGGTTAAAGCTGAAAAAAGTTTCTTTAGAATTATTTTACTCGGGGGATTTCTTAAAGTTATATAGTAATCATCAAACTTATTTTAATAAACAAATATTTATTTATTGTTTTTATTGACTCTTTGTTCATACAATACATTCTGATAACAATTTCCTATTTTCTAACTCCTTCATACCCACACAACTCCATGCCCTTTCTTTCCATTTTTAGAAAATACACAGGCCAAAAAAAAAAAAAAAGTAAGAACACAAGAAACATACACATACAGACATAAAGAAAGCCCATAAAAATACAAAATCAGAAACTATAACATAGCAGCAAAAGATCAGTAAGAAAAACAAATGCCCAAATGAGACAAACCATCTTCGAAAATACTATTGAGTTGATTTTGTGTTGAACATGAGGCCTGCTCTGAATTCTGATTTGTATACCCACAGAGACTCCACTGTAGGAAACAATTTTTTTTTCTTTGCAGGCATCTTTCTGACTCCTCTTCCACAGAGCTTCCTGATCCCTGAGGTGAGGAGTTTGATGAAGTTATTCCATTTAGGACTGAATGTTCCAAAAATTCCTTACTCTCTGCATGTTGTCTAATACTGGGTTGCTATAATAAAGACCACATCTACTATAAGAGAAATCTTCTCTGATGATGACTGAGTGAGGCTTTGGTCCATGGGTATAGCAGAATGAGTAGACAAATATTTAAATCTGTTTGTAAAATCTGCCTCATCATTCTCTTGACTGGTGGTTAAATAATCAAATATTTCATATATTTTAAATGTCAAAAATAAATATGTTTTCATAAACCAAATTCAATTGCATTAGTCCTTCTAAACCTAAAGATATGTCCCTTTTGGAAAAAAAGATTTATGTTCATATAAAAGAATTACTGGGTGTCCTAGGAAAATTGAGGAGGGGACTGTATGAACAATATCTGATAAAAGGAAAAATTAACAGTTAAAACCACAACTAAAATTTCAGAATTGATTGTAGAGATTTTTCTACAGTGATCTCCTGGGAAGGCAGACAGAGAAACAACCTCAAACAAAAGAAACACCCTCACCCAAACAACAACAGAGCTAATGAAATAAGTACTAAAACCAGGTGATTTTGCAATTAGCAAAGAAAAAATATCAAAGAACCTTTCAGCCTCAGTGCCCAGAATCCTATGAAGAAATTCAATGAACCTTCTGTGCTACAAAACTTCAGTAGACAAATCCTTAGACTTGTATTTCTCCTTGAGCTCATGTCAACTTCCAAGAACTTCCCAGAACACATCCAAGCAGACTTCAGAAAATCTGTGTGACATTCCTCTTCGATTACAGTTGAGTACCCCAAGTAACAGAACGCAAAACCCTCTGCCAGCATTTTGACTAATTCTTTCTCTTTTATAGGTCTTAGATGCTGTGTCATATTTAAAATTTTAAACATTGTTTGAGGTGTTAGGATTTTCACTTGGATCATTTCCAAATGATACAAATAATGAAGACCTTGAATTTAGTGAACCTAGGATGAGGATGACCTGTGTCCTCTCATTAACTATGCTTACATACTGATGGCTTACTAAGCCATTTACATTGCCTTACAAAATCTTCATGTTTAAGAAGATTAAAATTTTCAGTATTATATATATATAATATATAATATTATATATATAATAATATTATATATATTTATAAAAGAATTCTCTCATTATTTAGTATAGTTTTGATTAAAAAAAAATACTCCTGTAAATTGACAAAGACGTACTTTAGTTCTTCTAAAAGAAACTCCTTTTGAGGGAAGTGAGTTACCACTACTTAAAGTTTAAATTCCCAGGGCCCAAAACAACAAAACTTATTGCTACCAAGAAAAATATGAACTGAATCAAATCAATTGAATTGATATATTGCTATTGATATTCAACATAGTAGTGTATAGCATACTGAACACTCCAAGAAGCCTATGACATACTTAGACCACTGTGTACCTTAGGGTAACCTTGACGCTATTGACTCTTCAACTCTTTAAATGCCAGTTATATAAAAAACATTGCACCTCCAATGACAACTCTCTTGATATTTTATAACTTAAGAGCCACTATTTTCTGGATAAATATGTCTTCAATTATTTGTCAATTGTTTTCTTTCCTTTTCACTGCTCCTCTGTCTACACAACTTCAGATTGTAGGGGAAAAAAAAAAAAAAAAAAAAAAAAAACAACAACAACAAAAAAAAAACAAACTTCTGCCTACTGAGGGGCCTAAAACAGTATCCGGCTCCAAAAGCATAAAATATGATGCTTAGCTAACAGGGAGAACTGTGGACTGAGATTCCTAGAAGCCATACCTATGTTACTGATTCTACAAAGTCACCTGAAGTCTTAGAACTTCATAATTGTAAAGAGCTGGAATTTTGTAGATGCAAAGCCAAATTATGTTGTTTTCCCTTTGGTGTTTAGCTAACCATTCATCCTCATCTGTGTGTCTGCTTTAACATTCTTGGAAATATCAGATAAAATCTTTCAGAAAGTGTTACATTAGAAGACCAGTAGCTTCCACCAGTCTAAAGGCTAAGAATGCCATCAGGAAGGGAATAGAATCTGCCTACTGAAGCCTGTCTACCTGCTGCCTCCACCAAGGTATCCAAAAAACTTTCTTGACTTTGTATCTTCAGTACTGTTACTTTAAAGACATGATAGAATGGTCTTCTCATTGGCATTTGTTATTGGAGCAACCCACATCTGTGTTCCTGGACAAGGAGCATGCATATTTTGTCAAGGATAATCTCTTTTGTTCTGCTGAATGTGAGAGTTATGTGCTATGTCAACACAGTTATTTGCTAATATCTAAATATGTGTATTTAAATACAAGTGAACTTTCTATCTGGCCCTTGCAACAAAAGACTCTTCAGTGTGGCCAGGCTTCTGAAAAATCTTGCAGTTCCACTTGCAACATAGATGCATATTTATTTTATTGCAAAAGTAAAATACAATAGTTGATATTTGTGAAAGCTATTAGCTATAAAAACAATTTTCATACTAATATTTGCTTACTTAAATTTGTTCCCACGTTTGAAATTTTTCAGACATATCTAGATCTGTCACCATAATTCCAATGGCTTTCCAGATTGTAGCTTAACACAATTAGCTGTTTATTGAGTTACTAATCAAAATATCACACCTAGACTGTAGCTGCATTTGCAAGCTTGTATCTTTTATTAATGTGCTCTTAAAACCCTATCACATATTAGAGATATTTACTGGAAGAGCCCAGATTATAAATTAGGGATCAGAAAAGCCTGAACAGTGATTTTAACTTGTTTTGAGCATCAGAAGAAACAATAAATAGACTCCCATCTGGTAGGCCTGGTTTGAGCTCAGAAATGTGGCTGCAGTTGAAGCATCTTGGGTAGCTGGAATTTGCAGTCAGCTGTCAGACCACTGAAGCAGCTTCTGGCCCATTTCCTTAAGGCACATCTAGCTGTTGAGGGGAAAACAGAGGCTCTTGATAAACACCTTCATATCACCTAGAAATCTTTCCAAAGCAAAGCTGCTAATCAGAAACTCTGGGCTGAAGCTAAGCCACCTGCAGAGTAGCAAGCACTTGCTACTCTGATTTAAGAGGTACTGATTTAAGAGCTACTGGAAGTCCACAGTGCCATCAACCTTCCTGTATTTTTTTAAAGTCTGATTTCACTTAAAACCAGTTATTTTATTTTTACTTTATTATATTTACATATATTTTGTCTTTATTAATATTTGTTATATGTTTTATTTTGTGTATTTTATCTAATTTAAAAATTGGTAACTTTAAACCTATAGATCTGGTTTTAGAGAACACATCACCAGAATGATTTGAATCTGGGTTGTATTTTTGACTTTACTGTACAATTATGTTTATCTTATGGTTAATATGTATTCAATATATACTTATATCAATTGTGATTACTGGTGCACTTTGTATCTTCTGATTGTCTTTGATTAGTCTATAATTTGTCTAATTAGTAAACTCTAGTTAGAATTATATTTCATTGCCTAAAATAAACACTTCAGGTGGAAATGGAATTTTTTTTCTCAGACAATTTAGAGCTGGACTCTGGAAACCAGGGTGGTGCCAGAGTTGATTCATATCATACAGAGGCTTCTTCCAACTTGCTTTCCCAGCATTTCTGAGGTACACTTGCTTCTTGACTTTTTGATAAGGAAAGGCCGTTGTTACAACTCCTCCTATCACATGGAGTGATTCAGAATGGGAGGGGGGAAGGAAGGAAAATTACAAAGAATGAGATCTGTGTTTGGAGGCATGCTTGGAGTTGACAAGAACCAACTTACATGTCCATATATAACTTCAAGGGAAAGTTAAAACTGATCCCAGTCCCTGCACTCCAGGCTCATATACGTGGAATAATCAAGAATGACAGAAAGAATGGTTTTTGTAGAGGCAGCCATCAAGTCCTGATCTGTGTTTATCCTTAATTATGCTTAGGACCTAAGCATTGCTCTACTCTTCCTACACCCTCCCCCTTCCTTTCCCCCTTCCTTTCTCCCTTCTCTTTCTCTCTCTTCCACTTCCTGTCCCCCTCCCTCTCCCTACTGCTCCCCTAGTGTGTGTGTGTGTGTGTGTGTGTGTGTGTGTGCGCTCACACGTGCATGTTATGTGTACATGTGTTTTGATGTTCTAGCCAGTAGGTAAGCATGCAGACACCAGAGAAGGTTATAGATTGTCTTCTTCATGCATTGCTTCCTTTTTTTCTTTTTTCTTTTTCTTTCTTTCTTTCTTTCTTTCTTTCTTTCTTTCTTTCTTTCTTTCTTTCTTTCTTTCTTTCTTTTCTTTCTTTCTTTCTTTCTTTCTTTCTTTGTTTTGTTTTTAAGATACGGTCTGCTCCTGCTTGTAAAAAACAATACATTTTAATTGATTGTACTAAACATTTAACAAGCTCATAGAATGTTTAAATTCCGTCACTATTTCTTTCAAAGAATCCAAAGGTTTTGAACCCTTAACTTGGGTTTTCTTAAGCCCATTCTGCATGATAAGAGTTGTCACTGTAATTTTATTTTTACATTGAAATCTCCAGATTGGGAAAGGATCACACCAGATTTCAAATGATCTCCAGATTATCACAAATTTTGTCATTATTATTCAGTTAATTACTATTTACTTTACTTATTCACTAAGAATTTCTTACATTAATACCATATTCAAATTATTTTCATCCACTGTCACCTCGAACTCCTTCAATGCCCCTCCATTCTCTTTAAATTTTATTATGTCTTCTTATATATTATATGTGTATATGTATATATGTGCTGCTCATATGTTTATTTGTTTAGGGATGATCACTTAGAGTGAGATAATTCTCAGGAGGGCTGGCTGCTGAAAATAATTGATTCGTCCTCTCTTGGCACTGGTTGATAGCTTAGCTCCTCATCTGGCAGAGGGGCCTTGGAATATTTTTCCCATTCCCATTTTCATGTTGACTGCTTGTTGTCATTTTGCAGTCTTGTTCAGACAACCATATTGTTAAGATTTCACTGATGAAGCTTCCCTGTCATGTCTAGAATCAGAAGATTTCCTGGTCTTCCAGCATTAACAACCGTATTGTTAAGATTTCACTGATGAAACTTCCCTGCAGAGTCTAGAATCAGAAGATTTCTTGATCTTCCAGTTTTTTCAGTCTTTCTGACCCATGCTCAATAATGTTATCTGAGTTTTAAGGTAGAGATTCCATTGTAGATGGACCAAATGGAGTTGGGCACCCCATGGTCTGTTATGCTCTCCCAAAAGCCATCATTGAAGACTTCTAGTCTGCTACAGGGTTAAAGAGGCTGGACAGCTCATTGGTTTGCACAGTTCCAATGAATGTATCTTAGAGAGGCAATGCCCCGAGAGATTTGTCACCAAATATCACTTGCTACTGTGGGGTCTGATAATGGTGGCCTTTGCATGCTTTCCTTGTTTATTTTGTGGTATGAAAGTTCTGTGGGGATGACCAACTCCTTGTTGGTCAGTGTTACAGGCACACATAACAACAGTGATGCTTTTCCAAAAGACAGTGCCACTCAGTTCAATTGCTAACTCTGTTGAAACTCCAGAAAGAATAACTAATCATTCACATCAGATTAGGGTGTTTCACCAAGCTGCTGTGGAACTACATAAGAAAACATATTCTTGGCAGCTGAATGCTTTTTTAGGGTTAGAGAACAAAATCAAACAAAGCCTAGTTGCTAGGGCCCATGAATTTCAGCTATGAGAGACCTAGGTATAATAAATGAGTTTTAGTGCCCACTGATAAGTTTGAACTTCCTTGACCACAATTACTTTGATTTTTTTCATAGTTTTTACAATTATAAAATTACTGATGAGTTTTTGTACATAAGGCTATGTGGCATGTAGACTAGACAGATTCTCCTTTACATAAGAAAAGCAAAAACACCCTGAACTTAAAGATTTCTAGTTAATAACAAACTTGTTTCACTGTATTAACTAAATGAGAATTATGTTAAGTTGAGACACTATGACATGTACCTGCCAGTTACAAAAGAAGCTGGGTGTGAAAATATTTGGATTGCTTAAACTTTGTTAGTTTATAGTAACAATATTATTGTTTCTGGGATATAGATATATTGTGGGGAAAAGTACGTGGAAAACTGGGTGTTCATACATAATCATGTGTGGATAATGTTTTTTAAATATGGAGTGTGTACTCATTCACTGGGAAGAATAGGACTCGTGATTATGATTTGATTTCTTCTTGCATAAAAGGTTCTTGCATAAAATGGTTTAAAAGGTGTATAAGAATATGGGAAATAATAAGAAAGAAGAGAAGGGAAGAAGGATACCTGCAAGATGTGTGGGTATGATCTGTGTGTGTTAGAGCTTTGCTTCTTCCATCAGGAAGAAGAAGCTTACAAAGGGAAACTTACAAGATGTGTGTGTGTGTGTTTGTGTGTGTGCATGTTGTGTATATGTGTTGAAACTTTGCTTCTTTCACGTGTATATGTGTTATTTTTGATCCAAATGGATCAAATGGATCACTATGAAACATAAAACACTGAAACTGCTAGAAGAAAACATAGTCAATATCCTATAAGATGCTGATGTAGGAAAGGTCTTTCTGAATAGGACTCCATCTGCACAAAAATTAAGGCCAACATCTAAAAGTGGTTCAGCTGCTTTGGAGTTCATTAGAGAATCCTCAAAAAAAAAAAAAACTAAAATAAATTTACCATATGGCACAGCTATATTTTACCTTGACTTATATGCAAAGAACTCCACGTCATATTTCACATACACTTGCTCAGCCATGTTCATTACTGCTATATTCACAATAGCTAGGAAATATCAACAAACTAAATTTCCTTCCACTAATAAATGGAAACTCTTTCTTCCCCTTCCAATTGAAGTCCTTTTACTTAAGTTCCTGATCACATTGTCTAGAATGTTCAGTAAAAGAATGAATAGATTGATTAGAGGCTAATACTCTTATGTTGTTTCTGATTGTAGAAAAGACCTTTAGTCTTTCTCTGTTGCAATGATGACTGGTGATAATTTTTAATATACATTCTCATTCTTAATTCTTATTTCTTTCAAAAATGGATTGCATATGTGTACTAGTGTTTATCTTTCATATAGTTAGGTAATCATATGGTGAATTACATTAATGCAATATCCAGCTAATCTTCCATTTCTAGGAAAAATTACACTTTGCTATAAAGTAGTATCATTCATTGTACTTTACTAATTTGACTACTGAAATTTATTAAGAATTTTTACAAATTGTTTCAAAATGAAATAAATTTTTTCTTCCCTGCCAATGATTTTGTCAAGACTTGCTTTGCCCCTTTTCTTCTTCCCTCTCCTTTCAGCTGCCTTTAAAAAAAATTCTGTTCCCACACTCCCCTTCTCTCTCGCTTTGTGAATAAGGACCTCTAGCTTCTTGGAAACATTGTCCATAACCATTTCATTGCCATTTTTTACCCTTTGCTGCCATTGTGTCATCAGCTGCCAAACTAATGCTTGGTTGTTTAAAGAAACTTTTGTCTATTCTATTGATACTTTCCTATGTGTTTTCTTTTTACTACCTCCCTCCCTCCCCCTCCTCCCCTTCTCTCTCTTCATTTTTATTTTTATTTTTGAGACAGGTTTTCTCTGTTATAACTCTAGCTATAGTGGAACTCTGTAGACCAGGCTGCCCTTGAACTCATCTGACTTTTTGTTTTCTTTCTTAAGCTTAACGGAGATGTCCCTAAAATTGTATTTATTTGATTTTGTCTTGCTTTGAGGACATAGTGCTTTTTGAATCTGAGTCCTTCATTTATTCTTGTAGAAAAACGTTTCCATGGTCAATTTCCACACTGTCTGTTCCTTCTGGCAGTCCTGTGTTTGTTTAGAATGTTACTGTGTTTTATAACATTTTGTTATTTTTCACTCTGTGCTTCATTCTGAGTTTTTTTCCATCTTTAACAAATCTATTATTTCTACTTTCTAAAGTGTTTACATTTTATAAGAAATATATTCATTAAAGTTTTCATAAGAGATAGTTTTTAGTTTAAAAATGTTGCAGTGCATTTTAAATTCCCAGGGACATTGTCAAAATTTGCCATTCTCTTTTTAACACTGGCATTTTAAACATTGTTTCTGAAAATTCCAGCCATATCCATTTGTATTGTCTGTAACTATCTCAAGGTAATGTTGATGTATTCTTTTTCTCTTACTTTAAAAAAAATTAGTATTGGGAATTTAGTTTAAAATTACGTTTCTGGAAGTAAGCAGAGAGCTACCATGATGTGATCTTTCTGTATTTGATATTTCAAAGCTCTTAGTGTCTCCAGTGTTTTCAGACAGCTTTGTATCTTCATGTTCTGGGGTAGAAATAGGGGACACACCTCAGGACAACCCTATACGCTCTACATGCTGCGGTTTAAAAACAAGAAGGTTGAAAAGTATGCAGTATAACCTGACAGATATTCAACTTAACCTTCTGCAACCAGAAAATGCCCTGAGAAATATAGCCCCAAACTGTATGCATCTGTAATCTGGTCTGACAGTTTGTCAATATCTAATTTGCACACTTCATAGACTTAAGAGATTTGCTTATATATTAATATTTTATTGACTTTTTCTAGTTGATTAGCTGATTTTCAGTGGAGGAACTAGCCAAATTGTTAGTTCTGCCATTATCAGAATCAGAAATTAAGGCAACTCTTCCTACTGTTCTGGAATTTTTCTCTAATAAAAGATTTGGGCAAATGATAATTTTATATTGTTAGCTTGATTTTTTTTCTCAGTCATCTTCAAGTGTTCATTTTTACATGTGTTTCAGTTTATCGTTTTTACTATGATGTGTCTAGTGTGTAATTGTCTTTTCTATGTTCATTTAAATACTTAAATTGGGAATTTGTTAGATTTGAAGATTCTTAATTTTTCTTTTCATTAATTGTGTGGCCTTCTCAATATGAACTCTTTGAATCTATTTCAAAAATCTCCTGTTATCCTGACCTTGTTCTGCCTCCTGATTAAGTTATCAAGACTCCAGTTTACCTCATCTCTATTCAGTTCTCATCAATACGCTGCTTAGATCATCCATTACATTTTTTATTACAATGGTTTTACTCTGCATGTTTTTATAGACTTTCAGTAATTTATAATGCTATATTTATTATAAGACAAATGGTGTCATTGTTTAACTAAAGGATTCCAGAGAACTATGGGATGTACTATATCTTTATGTATAAATGGTAAAGAAGAAAGGCTGATGTTCTCCTTTAAGGTGACATTAATGAAAACTCAAACTAAAGAATATGTCTAAACAATGGACTTGGCAAAGCCCATACAGGTTCTATTGGAAGAACATATGTTTCACGCGACACAGCAGTAACAACTTCCAAAGTCTGAATGTCTTTAAAGACTCTTTTGTTTAAATAACACATCCAGAGATATTTTATGGAACTTCACAAGACTACACACTTTCACACAAATCTCCATAGGAGCAAGGGAAATGGAACTGAGACATTTGTAAGTGCTCTCAATTTGTATTTTATTAGAACTAAATGGAAAATATGGAATTGTATCTTTTCCTGGCTGACTGCACAAGAAAAAGTAACATTTCATCCTTAACATTTTAGATAATATTTCAGATAAATATTTCTTAACATTTGGTACTCACCACAGTGCTAAATCTTAGTACTGGAAGCCAGGAACACTGACAAAGGCAATTCATCTTTGTTTAACAAATATCAAGAAAAGAAGACTCTTTTCTACCCAGACTTCCCTGAAGATATAACCATGCCCCTAAACAGTCGTTCAAAGAATATGTTTTTCTATTACATTCTTATCAAGTAGAAGTCAGTCAAAGATGTGGCTCTCAGTCCTACATCCCCACCATGCCTTACTGTTCCTCTTTCTTGGATGGGCAAACCCTGGCCCATCAAGGCTGAAAATTATGAAGAGTAGAAATGGCTTGATTTTTCTTCAAGATTTCAGATTTCTCTGATCTTTTGACTTCTTCAGTTTTCTCAACCTTTCTCATTGGTCCAATTGCATATTTATCATTCTTACCTTGCATTTTTAGTAATAAAGTATCTGGTCTGAAATCAATCTTTGTGTAATTTAGCCTGCTATAATGAACAAAATGGAAATTATTTCTTTAATCAGAAAAGAATACAATCATTTAAAAGAAACACTCCCTGGTTTATAAAACTGCTATTTTAATGATTTGTTCACTTTCAGTATTGTATATTTTAAGAAGCTTTTATCTTATGAATATCAGCCAATTTCTGAGAATTATCTCACTGTCTTCCATTGTATTATTGACACTCATAGATGTTTCTGTTTGGTAATATGTTTACTACTTACAGCTGGTTCCCTCACACCTTTTTTCTCTTTCATAGACTTTCTTGATTATCTTTCTGTTAAAAGTTATAAATTAGTCTTATTTGCTTTAATATTAAGTTTTATGCTACTATTTAGACTTTCAAATTAAGTTAAATCAAGATAAAAATGCATTAATACTCAGACATCTTTGGATGTGTCTGAAGAAAATTATGTGTTACTTATCAGGATCACTTTTGTTAAAGGGGTTAAGATCTTCATCAATAAACCCTGCAAGTGCAGATGGAAACACCAAATAAATTTGTGTCTGATAATGCATTAGTTGTCAGAGGTGAAAGTTTAATCTGATCACAACTTGACATCCACTAGTGACATTTGCTTCTAACCCAGTCTCCTCTTCTCTAAACACTGTCTTTGAACATACTGGTAGGGATACAGTATGGCAAAGTTAATAAACAAAAACTCCATCATTAATTATATTTTTTTTGCATGCACAGAGAAATTCAAGGAATACTCCATTTATCCTTGCTGCCTATGTGATAAAGAGAATGAAAAAGTGAAGAGGCAGATACATTACATCACAGAGGCTTATGGACATGTACACACTCAGAAGTGCATTGTTATAGCCATGTTTGAAGACTCCTGTATATTAACTACTTATAGCTGCAGAAACAAAGCACAGCCATGACAGATGATGCACCATCCAGGTAGATAAGATAGCAGGCAGGAAGCAGAGAGACACTAGCAGTTTAGTGACCATAAAGAAAGATGGTGCCATTAGCTATGGATTCAACCTAATGATGATAGACATGGAAACAGAGAAAGGTTTTCAGGTGAGATCATGAGCAGCAAAAGCTCTTGTCAGAACTGACATATTTAAAGGAGTGGATTAGGACAGGAAAAACAGGCTAAGTTGTCAGGAGGAGAGAGGATCAAGAGAAACTACAGAGAAATGAGAATTACTTTGAGGTATAAGAAATGCTTTTTAACTAGATATAGGTAGGTAGTGCTACACCAGGCTGTAAATGGAGATTACATCAAAATGTTAAATTTTATAATTAAATTTTTATTATTTTAGAATGTGTGGATTCATTTCAAAAAATTATTTATAAAATACAAAGGGGAACCCAGAGAACCCCCACTTGTTATGATGCCTGACAAGACAGGTCTATTACAAACAATGGATGAATCTGTAACAGGTACCAGAGTCTACAACATCAGAGATACTGAAAGCCTGAGGAACATATTCTCATTCTATATGTGAATATACTTTGATACCTTCAAGCTAGGCCAACAACAGAAGCCCTATGCAGATCTGAATTTGACCCTATTTGAGATGTTTGTCTACAGTGACCTACTATTTGATCTGCAGTACTTAGATGCTGTGACAGCACAATCAGCCATTGGCATGTGCCGGACAGCATGTCAAGGATGGTCTGCAAGGCCAGGTTTTTTGTAGTTTTCTTTTGTTCCTGAACATTTTCTGAAAAGACAATTTTCCTCAAGCTTTTATTTCTTCAAAGATTAAACCCAAAGTGAGTGTTAATTCAAAAAATCCATAAGCTATCCTGATTACTGAATAAGGTGGTTTGCATAGTATCCTGACCATTAGGATTCATTTCTCTCTGTAGTAAGGCTACAATAGCTCACAGCACAGAACAGCAGTTTAGCAGATGGACTTGAAGTTTTTTCAGAACAAATGGTATGTGAACATAGAAAATAGTTCCTCTTGGGCAATTGAATCATAGTTCTTCCTGGACCCAGATTTCAAAGGTGGTCTCTCAACCAAGTTAAGATGCTTCAAGTAGGAGATAACTTTCTGTCCGGAAACACAGCAGTGCATTCATGCATGTTTCTCCATGAAAGAGTCATAAGCTTAATAAACATCTACAGTCTACTAAAATGATCTGCGATGAGTAAAAAACTCTCAAAAGAAATTGCTTTCCATAGTTCAAAGACTTTGAGGACTCTGGTAAATTCATTTACCAATAGCATTTTTATTTGAAGTGATCTCCATAACTAAATCCTTCCAAACTACAAATTTATAAGAAACAGTTGCTACCCCAAACCATCCATCATGTTGGTTCTTCAACACTATGTGCATAGATCTCTGATACACATTATAGAGTTTTCCAGTGCAAGGCAACTGAAATTGACATATCATAACTATCTTATTTTCATGATCATTTGAGTCTATCAAAATTGATCATAATAGAAGTACTCTTTTACATGCTTGAGTGAGGGTTTTCTTTAATACAGCCAAAATAACATTTATTTTCTTTTGGTCAGTACATAGAAAGAGGCTGCTCAAAGTCTTCTTCCAAAACACAGACCATGAATTACAATGACTAGTGTAAATGAAATCTTGTTGCTAAATATAAGAACTAAGGTCAGAAAAGCTTGGTGCTTTCTGATCCCTTTTCACGTCTGGCTTTGGAAAACATTTCACTTGGTTACATCTGTGTTAACTCCTGTTGCATTCTTCATTTACTCCAATGAAAAGCCCAACAGCTGTAATCACAGTGCTGAGAGCACCCACCATTGTTTACAAATGTTAGAATATTGTTGCTTTATCAAAACCAGACTTATAGTTATGCCCATTACCAATAATAATAATAATAATAATAATAATAATAATAATAGCAACAACAACAACAATAATGATGATGATGATCCTGAGAGGTAGCTATAGTTATCATGAGCAAGATTCTGCTCTAACTTGTATAAAAATCTAAGTAGTAAAAACTTTTCTTTTCCTCATGTACAAAAGGGAATATAAGGTTTGATGAGATCAGAGTCATATCTTCAGAGTCTTGCATTCTTCCTAATGCTTCCCAACATTTGGGGTCCCTTTAGTCACCTGGATTTCCCACCACCTACATATATTTTATAATCTTACCCTGATCTATAATGATCTGTCTTACCTACCCCTTGGCCAAATGGAGTCCTGAAGAAAAATATGGTGTTTGGTATACTCTTCCATATATTTTTACATTTTGTACATTGTTGACATTAATACTGAAAAGAAGAACCCAGCATTGTGTGTAGTATTCTGTGCTGACTAGTTCTATGTTCACTTGACACAGAACCCATCACTACCATCTTTTCTGACAGCGGCAGAGAGACCACCCATGACTCACAGCACACATTCCCTGATTTCAGTCCAACACTGACTGGTTACAGACTTTAAAAGTGGACTACGGCATTTGTACTTTCCCGGATAAAGTGGGGATTCTCTCTGTACCTTCGATTTTCTAGACCCTCAGAAATGTAGCTTCATTCCTTGTAATAACAGTAACTGTTATTCCTTAAATGGTCTGTTTTCCAGTTTATCACCAGCTTCTAAGTACAATTGGACTATCCACGCTAGTTGATGGAATTTCCATTATGAGTGTACCTGGACCACAGACTATTTTTGTGTCAGCACCTTCTTTCTCATTTCTCCTCAAACGCTTCCATTTAGTCATAATAGATATGGCTTTCATTTGAAATGGCTTGATTACTAACGAGACTGAGAATTTCTCTTCTTTGTTTACTGATTTACTGTTTACTTTTTCAGGATCTTGCCCACCTTTTATTTCTTTATAGAATTCGCACACTGTCAGTTCATGTTCTTTCTTTACACACTGTAGCTCGAATTTCTATACTTCTTTAGGTGGCTTCTGAAGAACAGATCTGTGTGAATTCAATTAATTATATAAGTTTTATCTTATGGTGAAGTATATATTTCAAATGGCTAATTGCTTCCCTGCGACTGCTATAACATATCTTCATTTTATTTTTAATTTTTCCACATTTACCACTCACAGTTAAGATTTATTTAGCTGTAATTGTCTGCTTGTTGCCCAAACAACATTTCTATGAGATCCCCTTCTGCCCATCATTCTTTGTCACACATTCAGCACAGGCATTACCTTGTTTAGTCAATTGATTCAACTTGGTTCCTGTCTCAATGTACAGTTTTAGAGCATGTAACACATACACTTTTTTATATACTACATAATCACTTCCCATGTTGCTGCACTAATTTTAGTATATATTTATTCACACATGTTGGTGGTATTTTAGGACTCATTTTCATCTTGTTGGTGCTCTAAGCTTTTTTGAATTGATTTGATATTGTGTAGAATACTAAAATGAATATCCTATGCCTTTATAATGTTCTTCTTTGCACTAATATTCCTATATCACTAAGTTGAACACCCACACTGAATAAACTAGGAATCTAATGCTTTTAGTCTTGGTACTCGGGAGGTGGAGACAGAAAAATCTGTGGAGATCATTATCAGCTACAAAGCAAATCTGAGGTTCTTCTGGGAAAAATAAGTCTTTATTGGAAATATATATATAGATATAGATATAGATATAGATATAGATAGTTATAGATAGATATAGATATAGATATAGATATAGATATAGATATAGATATAGATATAGATATAGATATATAGATATATGGATATAGATATATATATGTTAAGAAATGGGTATTTTGTGGTTTTAGTATGCCATAATTTGGAGATTGTTGTACTCAATTGCAAAATTATAATCTTTGTCAGTGATGTGTTGATTTTTTACTCCAAGTCATTAAAATGAAACAAAATTTCATCTGAGTCTTGCTTTAATTGAATTGAAGAACTGTGAGGCCAAATGAGCCTGTCCTTGACACAGCTGTGCATATGTATATGCATAAAATAGGGTGCCAGACTGACCCAAGATTTCTCCAAGGCCCTGATAATAGGACAAAGAGAACTTTAGTTTTGTGTCCTTGTCTAGGAATGGATTTGGCAAGGGAGTCTGAGGATGAAGCCAGTGCCTCAGAGGATTCAAAGTTGTGGTTTGGAGGGTACCCTCCTGGGCTTAGACAGCTGATTCTGCTGATTCTGATGATTCTTTGTTCTTTTTGCCAACATTGTCCAATTTAGCTATCTAATGACCTTGGACATGCCCTCCCCTTGATAATAGTATATATGACGCTGTATTTCTTAATAAACTTGCTTGCAATTAGTTATCAGCCTATGCAAGACCTTGTGGTCCCAGATACTTCTTTGTCTTTTTTATTTCTCATCTTTTTTTCTGTTCTTGGTCCTGTCAACACCTCACTGTTCAGGGCCCTTATTTCTGAGCATTCAGTTTACATAATTTATACACTATTTGTGTGTGTGTGTGTGTGTGTGTGTGTGTGTGTGTGTGTGTGTACACATCCGAGCATGTGTGCGCTTAAGCACATGCATGCTAAATATTGAACTCGGGACCCTGTACATGTTAGACAACCTTATCTACTTTGAGCCTTCCCTGTTTTCCTCATGCCATTACAAGAGAAAAATCTTCCTAGATTCAGCTTCAACATTTGAATTGAAATGTTGGAGTCATTTTCCAGCTTCAGTCTCTGGCTCAGAGCTGTATCATGTCTATAAAACCACTGACACTTATACCTCTATGAACGGCAGATTGAACTGCTGTCATGTTCATTGTTACAATAGAGATCATACTCAATGAAGAAAACTTAGATTTCATCACATACATAGTGCTGGTGGGCAGGGGAGCTAAGTAAAAACAATCACATTTACTTTTCTGTGGTGCTGAGCTCAGTTGGCCTCATCAGACAGCATCTTACTCTATGTAAAAGGAACAGCAAATTTTGTGTGTTCTGTGCACACCAAGCTTGGACCTGATTTCTGCATAAATCAGATTGTACATAGTCACTACTTCTTCACACTTGGTATCCATGCCATGCCCGAAACCAAACAGGTGTACTTACTCACACACCTAATGAGGCAGGAAACCTTAATCTTTATGGACACAGCTGCCCTTTAGTTTGATTGTCATTCATGGAGATGCCTCACAGGCCTTTAAGCACAACCACCTTCTTTTTTTTTTTTTGTCTTACTTTCACTTCACTTATCTTGATATTGGAACCACTCAAGACCATCAACCTTCTTCTCAGTCATCTTGATTTTCTTCCCTACATAATACGCTGCCACTGGCTGGAGCCCAAATAAACATAGTTAATTGGCTGAATGCACATGTGAAATCAAACCCCAGATTTTTGTATTAAAAGTTTATTGGTAGTACATTCCCATTCACTGATGGAGTATAGTTTCTTATAGAATAACGCATACTGAAAAGATTCATTTAATAATACAGTGGCACAAACACACTGGCGCAATCTTTTCTTTGTGACACAAAGATATTTTGTGGTTTGGAACCATTTTCAAATGGAAGAGGAAAAGACTGCATAATAATCCAAGAGATTCGGGACCTGAGTACTGAGTCATATTGACAGTCTTTCCTCTGGCCCTTTGGTAGCCTGAATCCCACCTTAGACTGTATGTCTATAAACATAAATGTGAAGAATTATTTTGAATCTCACACACGTATTTTAGATAAAGGAGGATAGAAGAAGTCCTTAAATAATAAACCTGTGATGACATTCTGATGTGTTTTTTGATATTTCCCTTTTCTGAGTATCCACAAATAGTTATTAATGAACAGAAGGCATTCATTTTTACAAGACATGGGCTATTTTGATCAAACATATTCAGAGCCATTTTACCAGGAGGCTTCTTCCAAGAACAAGAAACAGCTTGTCCTCCTGAAGTACTTACTAAAGTGTGACAGGCACTGGGGCACCTACAAGAATATCTTAAGGGCACCTGTTGAAAAAGCCAGGCTCTGTATTGTACTGCAACAAACAAGTGGAGCATGGATACAAAGAAAAATAGTTTATTAATTCAGGGAACAAACCCCTGAGTATAAGAATAAGACAATGAATTGGGGGGAAAAACCCATGAACTCAAGAGAAGTAGGCTAGAGACCTTGCTCTATAGCCTCTTTCTCCCATGTTTGTATAGTTTGTGCTTTTCCCACTCATGCTCTGTTCTCTACATGAAGCGTATTTAGGGAAAGGCTTTCAGTCCATCTTTGCTACTGGCTTCCTTTACATATAATTTTAGACCTTTCTAAAGTCTCTACTCTACTGCCACAGTATTAGTCATTGTCTCCATGAAGACCAGGACATTGGAGTCCTAGAATTCTGAGGCCTGATTCGCATGCAAGACACTGCAGCTACCTGTCATTCATTTGTGTTTACTGGGTTTTGGTGTGTATTAGTCAAGCTTGATTAAAGCTTGGTACAAACAGCAATGCCTATCACAAAAATGCTCTTGTGGGCACTGCCACAGAAACCAAATAGAAACAAGACTTCAGGTGTATACACAGGGAGTATGCCACATTATAAAGGCCCAGAAGTAAGGGCCTTTTACGTTGCAAACAACTGGAAGGATAAGAAAATATCACGGGAAATGATAAAGCTGACTATTTCAGTTTCATGGTTATTTAACAGTAGATAAGGTGCTCAGTTTACATTCTTTATCAGAACCCAAAATGCTGACTCACTCTGCAAGGCTCACTGTGCAAAAAATAATGCTAACTCATTTTGCAAGAAAGTAAAAGCTAAACTCTAAATGTAGAGTAAATCCAGAAAAACCGTATCTCTTTAGGAAGAAGAGTTCAGATGTCTTTTATTTTCTGTAAATATACTTGTTCAAAGGTATGGTTTTATTCTTCCTAAAAGCTTTGTTTTATAAATAATTAAGTCCAGGAAGTCTTTAAGATCATCATTGGTGCCAACATTTATGGCTGCTAGCTTAATTATATAAGTCAATATAAATGCTGTCCCAGTAGACCCAATTTTCTTAAAATGGTGAAGGCATCAGGGTTTGGGGACAATTATCAGAAAGTCTTTATTTCTTATTTAGCAATTTGCATTTTCTAGGATAATCTTACAATTTTCAGAAACAAATGTGTACAATTAATTATCAATTTGGCAGTGGTGGTGCGATGGAGATGAAAATGTCTATGGGTGTCCAATAGACACAGTGCCTGTGCTTCCAGGGTCCCCTTATTTTCCACAAGACAGTTTTTTTATTTTTTCCTTCTGCTTACTAAAAAGGCACTTAGCCCATTTTCTCAACTTCATATCCTAAGTCAATCTGGATGATGATTCTGATCTATATTGCTTAGTTCTTTTATTGATTAGATCTTTTGATGCAGGCTCAAATGTTAGTTTTTCGATCTTCTACCAAAGCATGCTACACACAGAGTGTATTATTGTGATGGTTGGGTTTGAAGAGAACCTGTGCTTTAAATAACTTACTCTTGAAATGTACTGTTCAGATCGTTATCTTATACTCCTTAGTATTGTAAACCCCTTTCAGCTGGTGGCAGTATTATTGGCTGCTGGCTTAAATATATAAAGGGGTATGGGTTTATGAATAACGGTGAGTATCATTCATTTTTACCTTTCTCATGAGGAATAACAGGTTTTCTCAATAACTAACCCAAATCTTTTTTGGAAAGATACATAAAGGAGCAAACTAAAAAATGAAGGAATGCCAACTCTTTACAAAACCAGAACCTTGAAAAATTTATCAAAAGAATCAGTCTTCACATAAAAATCCACATTGACTCAAAGGACAGCAGATTTATCTCTCCTAGTTACCATTCTTCGAGGGTTATGGAAGATGGCTTTTCCTTCTCTGGACACCAATTCTTGTTTGCACATGTTAGAATTTCATATAGAAAGGGAAAATGGAAGTGTTAGAGAAAGCACCTGATGTGTTTTTCTCAAGAAAAAGAATCATTATGACTAAGAATCATAGTCCATTTCTCTAAATCCACAATACTTATGATAACCTTAAGATTGTACTGGGTTTTACAGGCAGAACAAAAGATCAAGCCACTGGCAGAGAGTATGAAATAATTGGATAATGGAGCACACATAATTAACATGCGATTTGTCTTTTGATCTTGAAATTACTAAACTCCAGTCCCCAAGCATGGCTAATTTTACAAACTTCTTGTTGTACTTTCTTGCTCAATAACCCAGACTGTTGCTGAAGTGGAGATAACACTTTCTTAAAACTCGGACATTCCAGTTACCTTTTGACCATGCAAGGCAAGAATGAAATGAGAAAAGACCCTGTGCCGCTTTCTAGTGAGGAGCCAGGCTCCTATGCTGGTGGCTGACACCTAGCATGTCCCCACCTCTTCTGACCTGTGGTCTTTGTTGTAGGCAAAATCATTTTAAATTGTTTAAGAATCTCTCTATTACTTTGCTAAAACTTTTTGAAAAAATTCTGTCACTTGTAGATTAAAGTCTGAAATCTTTCATGTTTCTCATTTAAAGATATTTCATGAAATATAAATATACTTAATTCTCAATTTTTAATTTCAAAATAAAATAAACAGTTCAAGTAATTATCAAAGCAAAATTTTCTATCAAACGATCAAATCAGACTTAGAGGTAAAAACTGGCATTTTGAAATATAAAATTGAGCAGATTATAATATACAGGTGAGGACTGAATGATATATAGGCTAATATTATTTTATGAACTCTTCTTCAAATATACTTCTATGATAAAATATGTGGAATGTGTCATTTTATATGTAGGCTGTATGAAATATGGCATGTAAATATATTGCCTCATACATAAGCTCAATGAGCATTTGTTGGAAATAAAGTTGCTAGAAGGAATAACCTATGGAAATTGTCAGGATGATTGACATGATAGTGTATAATATGAAAGAATAATTTTATTACAAATTGAGAGAGACAAATGTCTAGGGAGGTCAGGGATCTGTGATCAGGATAATGTTCTGGTGATGTTTTCAAGTTTTTAGTTATAACAAAAGGTGCATAGAGATCTGCTAAGTCTACAAATCTCACAGTGAAATCATTCTATGGAATGCAATATCATCAATATTGTCATCTTGGAGAACCAATCTCAGCTTCATAATCATTAGCTTGTTACAGGTATTTTCTCCATTCAGCTCATGATGTTGTTGTAGACCATCAACATTCACAGATAAATTTCCCAGTTTCCTCTGTAATCTCAGATATAAACTACTGCGAATCAACCCAGGCTTTTTTTTTAAAGTTCTTTAAGAAAACCAGGCAGTGGTGGTGTACATTGTTAATCCCAGCACTAGGGAAGCAGAGGCAGGCAGATCTCTATGTGTTTGAGGCCAGCCTAGTCTACAAAGTGTGTTCCAGGACAGCCAGAGTCACAACAGAGAAACCTTCTCAAAAAAAAAAAAAAAAAATCAAAAACAAATAAATGTATTTTTATTATATATTTATTTATATTTATATGTATATGAATATAAATTTATATTTATATATATATAAGGTGGAAATGGAAAGATATATAGATATAGATATAGATATAGATATAGATATAGATATAGATATAGATATAGATATAGATATAGATATGGCTATGGCTATGGCTATGGCTATGGATATGGATATGGCTATGGCTATAGATAGAGATACATCTTTCCACTTTATGAGGGAGATTCCTGCATCCCAACTGGGCCCCTCCTTGTTTAGTTTCTCTGCGTCTGTGGATATTAGTACCTTTTTCCTTTGCTTAACAGTTAATATCCACATATAAGAAAACCACTTTGTGATTCCATTTTACACCTATCATAATGTCTAAGATCAGTAACACAAAGGGCAGCTCATGCTAATGAGGTTGCAGAGCAGGGGGAACACTCCTTCATAGCTTGTGGGAGTGCAAACTTGTACAGCTACTATGGAAATCAATATGGTGATTCCTTAGGAAACTGGAAATCGACCTACCTCAAGACCCAGCTATACCACACATGGGCTTATACCCAAAGGACATTCCATCCTACCAAAAGAAGACTCACTCAACTACGTTCATAGCAGCTTTATTCATTATAGCAAGAAATTGGAAACAATCTAGCTGTCCTTTAATTGAAGAATGGATAAAGGAATTGTGGTACATTTACACAATGGAGTATTACTCAGTCATGTAAAAAGATGCGCTCAGGAACTTTGCGGGCAAATGAATGGAACCAGAAAAAAATCAAGCGCCTTTTTTCTGAATATGAATCCAATATGACCAGCTACCTCATACTTCTCCTACCATGATGTTTCCTCGATGATGAACTGTACGTCAAACTATGAGCCAAAATATACAGTTTATTAAGATGCTTTTTAGTCATTTTTCACAACAATGAGCAAACTAATATGCATGTAAATGCTTTAAATTCAATCATTTTTCCCATTTAATGTAATGCACGAATTGATGCATCAATTTGATGGACAAATTGATCTGCATCTTCACACCGTTGTACCCATGATATTGCTTATTACTTTTCTTGATTGCAGTGTTAAAAATGATTGTAGTTAAGTAGCTTTTGAAACAAAGTATCTTTATTTCAAAGTCAAGAATCAGGTAGCTGGTGATTTTTACATTCCAGCATTGTGGGTACTGACTCTGAGGGTAAATCCTTCTGTGATCAGTCATCACAGTGATGTGGCATTTTGAGACAGAAAAAGATAAGGAAGCTGATTGCTCAAAATCACATTCCCTGATAACATGGTTGACTACTTAGTGTAAAAACCTTGCTCTATCATACCATTAAGCAATATAGCATTCAAAGTGCTTTGTCATGATACTTTCATGCTAAAGTCCATAGGTTAAAAAAAAACAAAACTTGCTTTCACTCCCTCTAAATGCTTAGTCATGGCATATTATTATATAACCAAGTTTCTTAAGGAAATTGTTTTGGTCTGATAAGAAAACTAAAGACATATACAGAAAATTTCTAGAATAGTATTTCTTCTTTATAGTAGACTAAAGAAGAAATTATTAAAAGTGTTAGTTCCCCAGATACTCATTGAACACTTGGCGTGTAAAACATGTATAGGGGCTAGAATATTCAGTAACAGGTCATTAAGCACCTTACCAGTCTTCCCTCACACATCCTTCCTTCACAAAGGAGGACACACTTTCGGAAGTACAGATCCAATTGCAATATCACTGTTATGCTGAGGGCTTAAGAGCTCTTACTGATATTTGGAAGGTAAAATCTTAGCTCTTTGGTATGCTGTACTCAATCTGCTTCATGGTAGGCCTGGCTCTCCTCAGGCTCATTTCTATACTTATTTACCCATAAATGTTTAGCTTCAGGTCACTTCTAGTAACACAAGTCTCTGTCTTGAGTATGTGAATTAAAATATTGTGACTTGTATGTAAAACTTACTATTTATCTTCTTGCTCCTCTCTCCATTCTTCTTTCCCTCTGGATCTTTCTTTTCTTTCTGGGATTACAGGAGTGAGCCCCAAGAAAGCTCTTTATTACTTGCAAAGCTTCTTTGAGATTTTTGCCCATTTTCTCTCTTTATCTTTATTGTGTTAGTTACTACTTCATATCTTAGTCTCAATATGAATTTATTCTATGAGGTCTTTCTGAACCCTTTAATCTGTAATCATTCTGCCTCCTTCAAGCTTACAGAACTGAATGATGCCCAACCATGGTAGCTGTGGGACTGTCCTAGAGTTAAGAGGATACTGAAGCATGATTTGAACCCCAGAATTCTCATCCTGAGAGTGGAAGCCATTCGGCTGCTCCCCTTCTTTTACTCTGACATATCCCAGCTAGCTCCTATGTTGCTTTGACTTCACAGCATGGCACTGACAAGATTCTGCTGACAAAAAATCAACAGCTGGTGTCCAATGGATCATACAGACTTTGATTACATGCAGAGGATAGGTGAGAGTCCCCTTAAAAAAGGATATCAGCCAATCATGGGAGACTAGATATGGCTTAAGGGCTGCTGAAACCTTCTGGCTAAAGCAACTCTTTGTTGTTGGCCAAAGGCCCCTCATTCCTCTGCCTGGACTGTGACAGTCAGTCCAAGTGTTGGTTGTAAGTCTCTATCTTAATCCCTCTAGTCAACACATACCTGTAAAGCAGCTAGCAGTTAAAAGTTGCTGGGGCTGTTGCCATTGTGTTAAATCTGCTGTTAGCCTTGTGCCTCAGACTCTGGAAAATCCCCGTGGCCACGAGGCCATGGGAATATCTTCCTTGGTTCTTTGGCACATCTATCTTTCTCTATTATTACCACACTTCCAATGGCCAGCCTTGGCCCACTCTAAACTACATCGTGTACTCCCTTGCCCCCACATGTACTGCTGAGGCCAGGCTGCGGTTCAGCCGGTTCAGCAGTCCATAATGTCCTGTACCTGTTGGACAGGAATTCAAGAATCACTTAAGGCCCAGACACAAAAGCCTACAAAACACCCTCCTGCCCCACCCTTCAGAAGCCCCCTCTACAGACTCCAGCAGAGCAGTGTTTCCCCAGTCCCCACAAGCTTAGAGCTTGTGGTGTTGTTAAGGTGGAGAGCCACTCTCTTGGGCTGGAACAGGCCAGACCAGCTCTCTCTTAGCCCTTCTTGCCACTACCCAGCAGCTGGCTGCTGATGGTAGTTTGATAAACTGCTTTTAGTAAAACAAAATAAACCCCCATTCAGGCCCTGAGAGGCCTTAGTTGAGAATTGTGGCTTTGGCCTCAGCAATGACCTCAGACTCCAACAGACTAAAGCCCCATCCTCACCACCTGGCCCTTGTGGGCTCCACTGCATGGGCTCCCTCCACACAGGCACCACAGGGCAGGCTCACTTTGCAAGTCTTAGGGTGGGGGTGGGGTTGTATGGCAAGAACATACTTAGGGCACCAGTGGTCATGCACAGATTCTACAATAAAACGATGGACATGTGGGATGTTAATGATAATTAATGAAAAGTGTATACTAATTCTTCTCACCTCAGGAGATAACAAGGCTGCTGAGCAGTGCAAAAGACAGAGAAGAAGTGTAGCAGATACAGATTAAGTTCAAATAAAGAGTATAAATTATAAGCAAAAACAAACAGTAATAAAAAAAGTTCCAGGGAAGGATCCACAGATTTGTAGCCATTCTAAAGGAAGAGAAGGTAACAAAGGAAATGCTCCTTAAAAAGGGAACCATGGTAAGAAAGAAAAAAACAAATGAAATGTAATAATAATAATAATAAATGTAGTAATAACAGTAAAGGAAATAAAACGATAAAGTGAGTAAATAGTAAAGGAAAGGGCGATATAAAATTTAAAAAGATTTTTCTGTGTTAAAAAGTGAACAGTACTATAGCACTGGAAACTTGGCCCTGCATAGTGTTGTTAGAGGTCTTAGGAATAAAAACAGATTATCAAAATATCAATACCCCAATCGAGACTTGCACAATGCAAATTGTTATTTTTCTGCCAATTCAAATTTTTAATAGCTGCTTAGATAATCTGAGTTATACGAAAACTGATATTCTATAATTGGACATTAGTCCCACTATGAACACCATTTTTGGGTTTATACATTTATTATGCTAAATCTTCTACTCACATTTTTAAGGCCCAAACTTAACAGATAAAAGCTGTAACATCCTAACTCTATTCTTCATAAGAATATGATATATTTATATGATATATTATTAAATGTTATCAAATTGATATTATAATTAATGGTTATATAATATTATATGGTAGTTGATATTAATTATTATCAATGAATAATGATTGCTACTAATATCATTTATTATTAATTATTATTATTGACTTGGAGTCATATAGAGTGCTAAGATTCTTTAATGTGTTCAGATATACATTTACAATTATGCAGAATACTAACAGATACAATTAATTCCAAAACATAAGCTTTATTCAGGCTCTTATTCTATATTTTTTGGTCATACAAAATACTAATTAATTCTGTTTCCTATTATATTGTTTCTAGTCATGTAGAGTACTAATTAGTTCCAAAAGCAACTTCATTTAGCTCCCTATATGTGTTTTCAAGCTTAAGTCTAAAACAAGTAATTAAAAACCAATATATGCTTAATATATATAGATATACTTAATATGTTATAGATATATTTGAGAGATTGTGGTCTTCAAATCTTCCAGAGATCTTCTGAATATGTCATTTAAATGCTTAAGATTTCCACAATTAACAGTGATTATTCCTAACAGTGACCCTTGAGGTCTCCAAGAAGTGAATGAGGCTCTACAATGAAAATTCCACCTGGTGAAAACATGGTAACACTAACCACTGTGAAAAACTGCCCTGTGCCTCATCTGCCACCAGCTTTACCTAAACTGTGTACACATTGAATTGGATACTTTCTTCTGCCTGGCCAGTGTAAGACCAGTTTCCAAGTTCCTTCCCACAGGGAAAAAGCAGTTCAGACCTGGGCAGCCAGAGGCCTGCACCATTCTTTATATATGACAGCTGGAGATCAAATGCTGTCCTGCTTCTGTGTAACAGATGACATCTGCCCCCAGTGAACGGAAAGAGCCTCAGGGAACTGCCTGGGTAATGGGTCCCTGTCATTTTTAATTGATACATAGACCATCTAGATTCTATGATTTATCCTTCCTCAGAACTTTGATGGCTTGATGGCTCACTATAGTTTTAGGTGCTACAAACATCTACCTGCTCCTTGATTAGATAAAAGTCTATGTAAATTCTGAGGATCTAAAAGATGCTTTTAAGTATATAGATATAATTTGTAAAGGTATTAGGGTATATTAAAGATTGGTTATTCAAAGGAGTTGAATGCCTTAAAATGCCTATACCTCCCTCATGGCAAATGATTAGATAAAAGTCTTAGATGCCTAGATACAAGATGTGGAGGTATTAGGATATATAAATGATTGGTTATTATTTGCATATCAAAGGTTCAGAGTTTTAACATTGACAAAACTCTGAATAAGTGTTCTTAAAGGTGTTCTGATAAGCTGGTACCATTATTAAAGGTCTTTAAATTTCCTTTAGTTGTCTCCAAATTAAAGACTTGAAGATATTTCTCACCAGAGTAAAATGTTTCTTTTGGATTCATGTACCCAGTTGTCTAGATATACAAAATGTCCATGTTTCTGGCCCAGGGCCATGGCCTTTGATGATCCAAAAGTATGATTCTGCTCCATTTACAAATCTGCTCCAACTGTGTTTAAGAATTTAGCTTCTTTTAAGTACTCGAATGTATCTATCTTCACTTCAATATAGATTACAAACTAGTAGCCTAAAAAATCTATCCCTTTTTCTAAACTTAAAAATTTCTCTTGAGCTTCTAAATATCATAGATAGGACACACCAAACCTTCAAAAATCAACTTAAAAAGGAAAACTGGCAATTTCTCTCCAAATATTCAGTTATTAATGGCCCTAATAAGTGGATGGGACCCACCGGATGGGACATGGACAAGACCAGATGACCTCCTCACAATGGGAAGGATTTTCACTTGTGTCTTCTCACAGGACCAACCCAGGTCTACCTAGGTCCGAGCTCAAAATGTCTAGCATGTCCACACTGATCAAGAAGATGCCCTGACTCTCCTTGGAAGAAAAATGGACCCAAAATCTTTACCCAAAGGCTGGTATTAACCCACAAAAACATTGTCCAGCAGGAAGATGAAGTCCAAAAGGTGGTTGGAGCTACCTTCTCCTGGCTGCAATATATCCAGTATCCTTTTAAAGTTCTTCCTATTACTGTCCTCCCCAATGTTTCTCAATGCTTCTCCTTGTCACAGTTCCCTTTAACCTCTCTTTACAGTAGCCACAAGGAGACAATCCCCTGGAAAACCTCTCAGCAATGTCCCTTTCTTCGACCAGACTCCTACACTCCTTCTCTGCCTCTTTGGGTCCTACTTAACCTCCAATTCTTGGTGCCTTCTTAATGGCTCTGTTTCATTTCTATGCCTCACTTTCCCATCCACTTCTTACAGCTGTGCTAGTTAATGCTTTACAGGACAAATCTCCAATGCTCTTTTCACACAGATGATACAGGATATTCCCATCTTTGGCTTCTCCCTTCCTCTCTGCTTTGCAGGATCCTCCTCTAAATCCCATCCCATGTGCTCTCTTAATGTCACTATTTCCAAACCAACATGTGTCAACCCTCCTGTGATTCTCTGGTACCAAGGGTCTATTAGTCCTTGTGCCAACTCTTCTCTCCAAGGTTTTTGCACCCCCATAATGATTATTCCACAGGTCCATTCCATATGAGCCTGAGGAACCTTCCTGGAAGCTGAGAAAAGGCTGAGAAAGGAGAAAGATCTTCATCCCTCTGCTCATCAGGCTTGGCCTCACTGTTTTATTAGGTGCCACGGGAGGCACTGGAGCTGCCCTTGTCTGGATGTACCATCTGGCTGGTTACTTCCAGGGTAAGCTTGACAAATCTCTCCAACTATAGAACAGGAGGCCCTGAACTTGAAAACTGTTGAACAAAGTGAAACTTGTGTTGTGTTGGGGGAAGAATGCTGTTTTTATGTTAATGAGTCTGGGCTGGTAGAACAAAACATACAAGTGCTCAAAAACCTCCAGTGGCAATGGAACTACAGGCCAACTGCACACCTCATTCCTATATGCCTTGGTATTCAAACCACTTAATTGCTTTACTCCTTCCCCTCTTTGGCCCTATCCTGGCTATTGGAACCCTCCTTGTCTTAGCCCCTTGAGTCATCCAATTTTTGCAGCAGCAGATCAACATTACCAAAATTTCCACCCATCAGGTTTTAGTTCAATACCAAACTATCTCACTAAACAGAGACTGATGGTGATGATGATGATACCTCCCCCTTATAACAAAAAAAGGAGGAGCCATGAGGCTGTCCTAGAGCTAAGAAGGGGTTGAAGTATGCTTCGAACCACAGAATTCTCACTCTAGGAATGGAAGGCATTCAGCTGTTCCCTTTCTCTTACTCTGACAAATCTCAGCTAGCTAATATGCTGCCGTGCCTTCACAGCATGGCACTGATAAGATCCTTCCTCTCCAAGTTATGTGGCCCAGTTAGTGCTTATCTTCTGTAGCTGGAAGGCTTGAGCTAAGTTCTTCTCCTTATAAGGTGTTTTCTTCTTCCCCTGTGAGATCTTTGCCTATGCAAAGGAGGCTTCCTCAGGACTTTGGCTCCAGCCAATGACAATACAACCACTCAGGTCGGTTGTAAGCCCACCCCGCCCCATGCAAATGTAGCTATCTCGGGTACCACTGCCTTAACCAATGACCCTCCCCTCTCTACCCTTTAAATCCCATCCCCTTTGTTTCAATAAACTAAGCCGTTTCACTGAAAACTGTCTCCCAGGAAGTCTGTTTCTTGCTGGCTCTCAGCCTCTGACTAAAGACCTGACCAGATCCACAGACCTGCCCCAACCTCTCTTCCTCAAAGCTTATAGTCAGTGGCCAATGGCTTAGTTATCACCTGGGGAAAGGAGCCAACAAAAGAATCCACAGGTAATGATAAGTCTATTTCTTCCATTTGCTTGTTAGATAACTGAGTCCCAGAAGCTAACAAACGGTAGCTGTATTTGACAATAAACAATTACTAAATATATGAGTCACATGCATCATGGTCCCAAAGAAGTTATTTGAGAAACATTTCCTTTTATTTACTCAGCTTATAACTAATTTTACAGATGTTTCTTATAAATGCAGAGCACACTAATTTCATTCATCTAACATGTGCTTGAAGAGAACTGTCAGTAGCAATATACGGGATAATGTAGACTCTGTGGCAGTACCATTGTCACTGTGAAGTTTAATATCACTGTAAATATCATGATGAATAGAGCTATAAAAATTAACTGTGCTTCCCTTTTTAGACACATATCTTCTTTGGTATATGTGGCCCAAGCACATACTGTCTCTTTCTTTGCAACCCAGATAGAGTTACACCAGCTGCCTAGCATTTCACTCCCTTGAGTATTTATATAATTCCTTTGGCTGTACCTATCAGTTTACAGAACAAAAGGATTCCCATCATGGATGCTTGAAGTCATATACTTGGCTTCGTCACAAAATGTGTTTTACCTGGATTATGCCTGGCAGTGCAAGCCCCCAGGTAATGATAATTTCATGGAACTCAATATAGAATCCCCCTAGAGCTGGTGGGGGTTAGTCACCTGATGTTCAGTGAAATTAAATCTGTTAAGCAAAACTTACCTTTGACAAGTTGTCATCTTTCAATAACCCTTGGCTTTAGAAGGACAAAATTACCCTACTGTGATCATTTTCAGATACTTTCTCCAGAGAAAAGATGGTTCAGATTTTTGTGTTTTTGGTTTTATATAAAAATGATAAAGATTACTAGCATATTTAAGCATGTTAGAAGATACCGCATTAAATTTCTTTTTTTATGAATCAAATGAAAGTTCCTATTAGTTACTGGAAGCATATTGTCAAGTTAACTATTCTCTGAGCAGAAGGAACAGTGTATATCTTGACTTCAAGCAAGAAAACCACCGTGATGCTGGTCATCCTTAATTTCTGCATGTGTAAGTTTATAGGCTATAAAAAGTAAAATATTCATGACTATAATAATTTCAAGTGACAAGGAACCTGCATATCAATTTATGGGTATTCTTTATATGAGTTGCTAATATCAAAATAAAGAGAAGGAGATTATTTTTATAAAAATGCCAGTGCCCTTCATTGTCAATGTTGTCCTTCAAAAGAATTTTTCCTTTCCAAACACAAGCACTGAAATCACCCACAAAATACTCTGTTGAGCATTTTAGATATTCACACGTGGCATTCTTAGGAGCTGATTAATAGAAGCAGAAACTACTGTGAAAGTTTTGTTGTGGCAGAGCAAAATAATTTTGATTTTGTAAAATCATCAAGACACTAAAATTTCTGTTATAGTATGTGTTTTGTGAAAAAGCAAAGCACGTATATTCCTACCACTGATATTTTAACTAATAAGGAAACAAAGGGATTATTAGGAGCTCAGCATGAAGATAAGGATTTTCTATGACAATTTAAGATCACTATTTATATAAGAAGTAACAATGCTTCTATAGGAAGTCAGCAAAGGGAGAGGACTGAGTACTCATCTGAACCTAGTTCCCAATAGATGGAGGATTCAGTACTCCTCTGAACTAAGCCATCAATGGAGGGGGGACTGTGTACTTATGTGAATTCAGCTCTCAGTGGAGGACTGGGCACACATCTGAACCTAAGTCCCAATCCAGAGAGAACTGAGCACTCACCTGAACCAAGCTCCCAATATGCTCTGTTGATTTTAGTAAGAAAAAAAAAAGTTAGATATGATTTGCTACCTAGAATAAAAATTCATGGAATGTTGGAGAAGACTAACAACTGTGTGGGAAGGCTCAAGACATTCTTCAGCTCTACAGCTCTGTTCTTGATCATAAAGCATTCTGAACTTCAAAATTCTGAAACAACACACAAATGTGGAAAGGCAAAGCTGATTTCCAGTTATGGTGCTTGTAGAACTACAAAAGTCTTCCCTAATATAAAAGGTGACAGTATTCATTAGCTCTGTTCTCAGAAAAGGACAACATTAAATATGTTTTTCAAATAAAGATGCAAAAGTTACTGAACTTATTGTCGTGTATACCAAGAACTACCACGGAAATAACTGCCATTCCCCACTCCCTACCCCTTCTTCAATGAGTCAGCATGCCAACAACCTGCAGCATCTCTAATGGTCAAGGAACAGCTACTCCTCCTGGACTAATGAATGACTGATTTGTATTTTTGCTCCCTCCTGCAGCCTCTTTTGTCTATTGCCAGCACTAACAAATTTCTTTGTTGGTGTCTTTTAGTTATGAGTGACAATTTTTTTCCATCCTGCTTCAGTTAGGGCTGGTTCTCCAGTTAGGGCACAGCTCATTTTTTTCCCAGCATTATTTGTTTAAAAGTTTCTGTCCAAAAATCTCTGCCTCATATGAAGAGCATCACTTCACCATGACAGAGATAAGAGGACAAAACAGAATAAAGGGATAGATTATTCCAAATGGAGGACCACTACTATTTACCTCATACTCTGGTTTGGGTTTAACTCTCTAAAACATTTGCTAAGGAATAACTCTTATTTCAAGATGTATAAGACTATTATAAAGCTTTCTGTACATCAAGATTTGTAAGCATGTTGGGTGTGGTTAGAATCTGTAAGATCTGTAACAAAAAAGTTAACTTAAAATTTGTGACATTGCTATTTATAGTTAAAAATCTAGACATGAGTAATCTAAAGGGAACCACATGACATGATGGCATTTTGGGATGCGGACAATGGGTGGCTTTCTAACCAAGTTGCATGCCACCATATTGATGGCTTTCCCACTTTGGGAAGAAGACAATCACATGTCTGGTGGCCATCTTTATTAGGATTTATAAAAGATAGGATTTAAAAGCAATGTTTTTTTAATGAGATATTAAAGTTGAACCTCCATGTGTTCATATTTAGGAATGTACCTTGTGCTGGCAGCCAATCATTTTAATGTAATAGTAACTCAAATGGTACTGGTTTTAAAGATATAAAGAGGTGGTGCAAAACTATTGAGACATGCCACTGTATTGGAGGGCTGGAATTGCTAAAGAGAGCCCAGGAGAAGGTCCCTGGCAGTTTTGGAGATATTGGTGCTATGTGATAGCAAGCAAAGGCACAAGATGCTATGATAGGGAACCTGCTGGGACCTAGAAGACAGGCTGCTTGTGCTGTTGAGTGTGAGACCAGAGAGGAATGTGAATGAATCTCAGATACTGAGCATTGAATTGCTTGTACTATTGGAAGTTGGTTTGGCCTTATGTAGATTATGGCTGTGCCTTGTCTTTTTTCTCTCCTGAAATTAAAAAAAAAAAAAAAAAGGTACTTTACTTTTTTATATTACAGGAGCTCACAGTTGACAGATTTTAAGTTTCTTTAAAGGAAAATGTTGTACTTTTACGAGAAAATTAAAATTTTCAAATAGGTTATTTTAAAGAAACAACTTTTAAGATATTTAAATGTATAAAGCCATTAATATTTTAAGTGTTTAAAATATTTTACATCTTTAATATGTGATCTTAAAACATAAATAAATAAAGGGCTAAAAAATTAGGGCCAGAGCTATGAGCACTAAACATATGCAATAAGATAGTGACCTAAAACAGTCTGGTAAAGAACTTAAAACTATTAAATGGTCACCACACTAAAAAGTTTGAAAGCCAATGGCTTAAAGAATGTCTCTCCTCACCTATGCAGGTTTAGAAATGTATATTTAACCACTTATGTCTTTGCTGTGTTCAACATCAGGGGTTTAGAAAATTATATGATAAAAACAACATAGGTATGTTTGATAAATAAGGTTTACAACCTCCTAAAGTCTATTCAGGCTTAAGATTATATGTCTATCCTCTTGTCTTTGCTGACTTTGTTACACTTTAGCTATTTAGATAAACTGCTGGAGTCATACAAAAAAACCCTGACATTCTATAATGCCAATATAAAATAATACAGGTACAATATAAAAAGATAGGAACAGAAAGTTCCCTGTCTCTCTATTGACTGCCTGTAAGATTTATGCTGAAGGAACTTCAATTAAATCTTCAACTTAAATTTCTAAGGCTCAAACTTAACAGAGATAAAGCTGTAAAATCCTAATCCTATTTGTTTATAAGATTATATAGTATTAATTATATAAGTATTTATTTTGTAAGTATATATTTTATAAGACTATATAGTATTTAATATACATATTAGTAGATGATTAGTATGTTAATTATCTATTGCATTATGTTATTTATCTATTAATAATAAATAATATAGGACACATAATAATGTGATATATTATTAAGTACCAATATATGATCATTGTCATTTATATATATTATTATATATTATATTATATATTAATTATTATATATATAATAATTAACAATTATCTAATTATTATTAACTTGTTATAAGATGTTAAAGATAATTTAGACATAAAATTTAAAAACTCAGTCAACTTATAAATGATCAAATTTTTAATGTATTCAGGACTATGACCGTAGTTATGGTAGTTATGTTAAGTACTAATGTAATTAATTCCAAGAATAATCATTATTTAGCCTCCTGCATGTGTTTTCAAAGTTAAGTCTAAAGTAAGTAACCAAAAACAAGCAAATTTTGTTTAGCCCAGATATATTTAAAAGACTATGGCCCTCAAATCCTTCAATGATTTGCTGAATATCACATTTAGAATGTTTAAGCTTTCTAAAATAAACAGTGACCTTTCCTAATGGTCACCTTAGAGGTCTCCAAAGAAGATGATGAGGACCTGCAATGATGAATCTGTTGGAAAATATTTGAACATATCTCCAAACATTGTATTTCTGTGTTTGTGTGTGTGTGTGTGTGTGTGTCCCTTTATTATTTAAGATAATCATTCTACTGGCAACCTGGAATGCTGGGAGGACTTGTGATTTCTATAGCTGAAAAGGCTTGCTTTATAAATGTAAAGAGTTGCTGATTTCTGTTAAAAGACTGCTTCCTATACCTGTCCAAAGGTCGTAAGCAGAGTAATTGAAGCTTCACTCTGAGTTTAACATGTTAAAGCAAAGTTTATAAGAAGTAAGTTTTGTGTCACTCACCCCAGCAGCAGGCAACAATGAGACTGAATTTTTTCCATTGGGCTTGGAGTTTCCCTAAGGTAATGGTGACACAGCTCTTGGCTGTTGAAGGGACATTACATTCATCATGCAAATAGAACTTTGAGTCAGTTAGGTAGAACTTTCATTTAATAAAACTCCTAAAAACCATTAGGGAAGGGCAATCTCAATAGGGAGATAGCCAAGGCCATGGGACTGTTCTATCTGCTAAGGTCTAGCAGGGCTGCACCATGGAAAATTGTCTTTGTTCTTCTTTGCTGAGCCCATGCAGTAGTGTAAGAGCAAAAGCTATGTTTTAAATTTTAATTACTCTACCTAAGAGATCTATGGAACAAGGACATAACTTCCTGGAGTGCTAGGTGGGGTTGTTTGAGTGAAATAGTCCTGAATTTCCCTTGACCAAGGCCATTACCTCTTGGAATGTTGGGTAGGGAGTGTCTAGATCCTATTGAGTTGACACTATTACACAATGTGTGCTCCAACTTCGCCAGAAGTGCTTAGTTTCTTGTAGGCAGGAGATAACCCAGACAGGAAGTACATCAGGATAGATGCCTGCCACTGATTGGACCTGGTGGGATGTATTAGCCTGATGGGTTCTGCCTTTTTAAACATCTGTGTAACATGACTTAATACCATTCTTTGGGAATTCTGGTGGTGACAAGTTCACTCCATGGGTACCTCAGAATGGACCTGGTCAGAGTCCTCTTCCTGATTAAGTATTTAATTAATTTAATTAAAGCTTGCTTACTTGAAATTTGGTTCAATTATGGTTGTCTTATTCTCAACTGGATTTGGTATTTATAAGCTGAAGATCAAATTCTATCTTGTATGACAGCCAAAACCTAACTACTTCTACCCACAATGAACACCAGGAGCCTTGGGTAACGGTTTAGGTAATGGGTCTTTGTCTATTTAACTAAATCCTAGGCAAGTTGGATCATATAATTTATCCTTCCTCAGATCTCTGATGGCTTGATGACTAACTAGCATTGGCAGTTTAAAAGCAGCAAGCATCTACCAGCTCCTCCCCCAAGGATGCAGCTGACTTCTTAGTTCTTCTGCCTTCTCAGTTCTACTCAGGCCCCAGGTCTCACTTTGCTAGAACTTCTAGGCATCCAGCTCAGAAAGACCGTTTACTGAGCTACCAAAGTCTAAAAAGATATAAGCTGACAGAACATGTTTCAAGGTAACTTTTGAATATATTTTTTATAAAGGAACTTGCCTTACAATAGGTCTCACTTTGCTAGAACTTCTAGGCATCCAGCTCAGAAAGACAGTTTACTGAGCTACCAAAGTCTAAAAAGATATAAGCTGACAGAACATGTTTCAAGGTAACTTTTGAAGTTTTTTTTATAAAGGAACTTGCCTTACAATGGCTGCACCCATGTCTCATGATAAATAATTGGAGAGAAAAAAAAGTTTTAAAAAGTTTAAAGCTATTGTAATTTCTGATGGTTTAAGAAATTGTTCTAAATAAGTTGTGAGGAACTAAAAATAAGTGTTTTGGGTATATAAATACAAGTTATAAACATCCAACCAAGTATTCTTTGAGGATATGAAAGCTTAAATAAGATGTGAGAATCTAAGAAGTGATTTAACGTATTATCATAATCACAAGGTCAAAATTATAAACCTCCTTTGACATCATCTTAGTATAGACTTAATAAATACTTTCATTTTGCTAAACTATCTCTGTTCAATCTATATATCCAACTTTCTAAAAAATGTATTAATGCTTTTAATCAAATTTATTTTCAAGTCCCTAAGCTTTTTCTATGACTCAAATGCGTGAGTCTACTGCTCTCTCTATAATGTGGATTTCAATACAGATTACAGATGGTAATGCTCACATATCTAAAACTTTTATTTCTATCTTGCATAGTTCAAACAGACTCCAGATAAAGGACTGTTAATCAACAGACCTTCAAAAATATAATGTATGTTCTCTGTCACTTCACATAGCAATACATGGAGAAAATCAAAGCGGTTTAATTCTTAGTTACAGCCAACGAACTGGAATTGAACCTACTGTCTGGATTTTGGATAGAAATATAGATTGATCTAAGTTGTGGTTGCAAGCAAAATGAAATCTCCTAAATCACTAGGCAGTCCCATGGCCCTAAATACTACATCTACAAATAGCAACAGACCCTATCAAAGGCCTCACTGAACTTTGACTTCCAATAATGGAACATCTAATCATCGTTTATTATTTAACTTGTTTTCAAAGAGCCTCAACATCAACGAAAATGCAGTATTCTTCCAATAGAATTAACCTATTTAAAATAATACTTCTCTATACCTTATCTAAGTGATACTGTACAAAGGTTCTCCCTTGAATATTCTCCTGAAAATAACATCTATTTTGGAGAAATAATCTACCACTAACTTTTAAGACATAAATTTTTACTATAGTTAATTAAAACAGATAATTGTTAATAATAAGCAATGCTTCCATGATATTTTATTTTAGAAGGTGAAACAACTTGGCTGTGGTTTCTGTGAATCTCCAGCTGTGAGGAGAATGTGTTTGGGATAAGTCCTTAAGATCCCTTTTAGAAGCATGTTTATCATTTCTTATTCAAAGTAGACTTCTTAAGCTGCTGATATTTATTTTCTTTCCCACCTTCTGATCTTGGTACCTTAAAAATCTGTTTTCCATTTGTTTTGCATTTATTCATGGTCTAATGGCTCCCAGTGATTTTCAATTAGGATTTTCTAAAGGGATGAATAATAAGATCTTTCTTGTTATATAATGACAATTAATGATAATTATTAGTTTAAAAGGAAAAGCCTCTATTTGCGGACATCAATGACTCATTAATGTTGAGTACTTATTTGTTACAGTTTAGAGCATTAAATTTGATTTTGTACTTCACTGGACTACATAATGTTGCAAAAATAGTCATTATACCTCATAATGTATATATTTGGAGATTGAAATTCAGAGCTGTCCTAAACCACATTAATTTTGAAGAATGAAATATCTTTCTTCATAGCAAAATTTGACTTTGGAAACATCATGCTCCAAAGCAAGTTTCACTTTGGAATACCAATTATTTTATATCTTCGGAATTGTACAGGTTTTTAATGTAACAGAGTCAACCAAGATTTTATCTTCCTTTTCTCATATTCACCAATTCATAGCAGTAGTGACCCAAAGAGATTACTTAGGCATGTTCAAATTACTTAGGCATGGATTTGTACAGAGATTCTAATAAAACATGGCAAGAAGGAAATTCAGTTGTAAGTACCAATGAGAGTTCACCCATAAAAATTGCCCTGCTGCTCATTCCTCAAATCATGTAGTAGGCTCTGTCATTTTAACATACAACATGTTTGTTTTCCTCTGTTGCCTTTGAATTAGTAGATTGTATGGGAAATTCAAAAAAGAAGACTGATGGGAGTTTGGGATTCCCAGTGGCCTTCACTGATATTTGCATCATTGAAACACTATGAAATAAATAGATGTTAACTTAAGTGAGGTCCAACTAGCTTTGTGTCTTCTGCAGACAATAAAATGATATGGTTGAGACTGCATCTCTCTTCAGTCATTCTTTTACAACACAAACTGGGAACAAATGACAAATTCAAATTAATTTTTAATCTCAATTTAGTGTAGAGGAACACTTGATCCTTGATCCAGCAGCATGGCTGCTCTGGGGTAGAAAAAAAAATGTTATTCAGGTTAATCCTGTCCTCTGTTCCTGCTAATGATAAATGAAAGGGAATTCTGAGGTTGCACCCCAGAAACTAACATGAAGATATGAGGAATACTCCTTTTCTTTCAGTCTGACCTATCCTAGTGGCAGCAAGGTTGACTGGCTTGGCATTTAGGAATTGAATTATAGGATTCTCTTCATTAATCCAAAATAAGACTTTGTATCTGAAGATAACCTAGCACTGGCATTTAAGTTAACTCAGAAAGTAATCATAGTATATACTTGTAAATCCACTAGAGAAGTTAGTGGTGGCACATATCTTTAAACCCAACTCAGAAGGCAGTAGTAGCACATACCATTCAAACCAACTAAGGAGGAAGTGGTGGCACAAGCCTTTAAGCCCAACTCTCTGGATATAAAAGAAGCAGTCAGGAGAAGCAGAGAAGAGAAGTGTAGAGAGGAAGCAGGGATAGCAAGTGGAAGGGGAAGAAGGCAGAGGCAAGATAGAAGCAGAGTGTGGAAGCAGAGAGTAGAGAGAAAAGCAAGGAAGAAGCAGAGGTAGACACTGAGTGAGAAGCAAGAGAATCAGAAGCAGGAGATTGAAAAAGCAGGAGTGCAGAGATGAGGCTGTGGAGAAGGCAGCTAGTCAGAGTTCATTTCAATCTCAGAGGCTGAAGCCTTTTAGGTCCAGGCTTGCATCCTGAAGATTATATCTAATTCTTCCTTGAACCCCCTGAAATTAAAAGACTTTTACAATTTAGATGAAGGAAAGAGATGATAAGTACTGTAGCATGTTTCAAGTTCCAAAAATGCCAAGAACCAAAATGTAAATTTTAAAAGGACAAATTGGGCCACTGCCTTATAAATGGCAAAAATAGCAACAACCAATCTGTGGCTTGAGTCCATGAAATGAATGTTGCAAACTTTCTATGAGAAAGCATTTCATCACTTAACAGCAACCCAGGAACTGAAGTCCCTTTAAGCCATTGCAGGTGCTTGATTCTACAGTCCTTGTTACCTTAGAAACAGGGAGCACAGTAGATAAGCATGGAACAATTTCTTATTTAAAAATATGTGCATATGAAAAATATTTCAAATATCTTTTTAATCTATGTAAGCAACTATAGTATAGAAAGACATTATTGCAGAATATTATTAAATATACTATGTAAAAGAAACATGAGAATCTTTACTCTAATTTGAGGAAAACACTTGTAAAAAAAATTAAACTCCCAATCAAATGTTTATGTTTTGTACTTTCTCATGATCTGCTCCTCATGGATGATGCAATGAGGTCTCCACTTATACTTTAGCTTCTAATGCTCTATAGTTTCTTGAATTCTCATATACTATGAGAATTGTACTTGTAAAGATACTCGTAAAGATAATTTCTAGCTTTGCAAAATTACCCCATTGCAGGCTTGTTATTTAAGATTCAAATTACAGGAAAAATACAGTTGTAAATTTGTTTGTATTTCTAGCATATGTGGCTATACAAAAGATGTAAAGTTCCAAATCCATTATGATAAAATAAAGAGCAATTAACTAAAAATTTTAAACAAAAAACACACAAAGGAAGAAGGATACAATGAAAACCTTTTGTATTAGCCTCTAGGAGATTTAATTGAACATGAAAAGTAAGTCAGAATATTTGAAGTCCAATGTGAAAAGGCAGATAAAGTCTGTTTACCTAACTCATTAAACAAGACAGAATGCCATTCATTCCTCAAAGAAAGTGATACTATATTAAAAAACAATCTCTTTAGAGTCTGTGGCTGGCTGTAGATAGTTGCTATATGAAAAAGGGATAATTTGAGTTTGGACCAATACAGAAAAAAAAAAAAAAAAGAGAGACTTTGGTGAAGTGACTTAAGTTACATTGTTGACTCAAGGTCATTGGTATGCTCCTTGTGGACTGAAATCATTATCATTCTTTCTCTCCCATGTTACATTAGAGTTGCTGGGAGCTCTTAGCCACTTTCCCAACACACTAAAAGGAATGCTAAAGGAAAGCAAGTTTCAGGTGCAATCTAGCATGCATGATTCCTGCCAGCTAAGTATAAAAACATTCAACTCATGTGTTATCTAACCTAGGTGAAATTCAAGCTCTCTATTAGAATCTCTGGAGAACTATGTGACAAGTCTTGAGGAAGGATTAGTCAGAAATCTAATCATGATCAGGAGAGGCTCCCATCATGTCTATGCCATGGGCATAATCAGGAATCTTAGGGATAGGGCCCATCTGGAAAGGCAATCAGGGCCTGTCAATGTCAAGTTCTAACAGCATCTTGCAATAAGGAAATGCATATCTCCCTGTTGTATTGAAAATGGAGCAGTGACTTTGGAAGTCACTTCAGTTAGAGTGATTACGTTTTGTCCAGACCCACAGGGTCTTCAACCAGGACCCTAGGAGAGGGCGTGGGAATGGGGTATGGGACAGGGATGCGAAAAGTGAAAGGCAGACGATTTGTCCGGTCAAGCCTTCAATTTATTGAATACAAGTACCAGTATTTATACAATTTTCGAAGTGGGGAGAAGAGTGGGAATGCGTAAGCAGGTTGCTATGGTCAGGCAAACTGCTCTATCCAGTGGGTTAAGAAATTGTAGTGTCAAGGGCCACAGAGCAATAAGGAAGTACTGTGAGATTTCTCTAGGGCTTCTTGTGTAATCTATAAGGATGGAAACGTGGAATGAGGAAGAAATAAGGATGGGTTAGTTAGACAGTTTCCCAGAACTGGGCAGCTTCGGGCTATCTGACCTTAGTCCAAGTTCTGTCCATTAAGGCCAGAGAGAAACGGGGCTTTTAAAAAGTGGGATGCCTTGTATTTCAAGCTAGCATATTCAGAGGGACCGCTTACCACAACGTTTTAGTTATGGAATACTGATCAAGCTTTTCCAGATGCTTTCAATGTACCTGATGAGCGTGTTTCTTATTGGAATAACTCAAACATAACCTTCCCGAGTCTGTAGAATAGCTAATTTACCTACTCATTTACCATATGACTCATGCTGAAGTATTTTAAATAAATTGTAGAGGATGTAGAGTCATTATAAGGTGTCTCTGAAAAGATTTAACATGTTCTGAAATGTTTATATCAGCATTTTCCCTCAGTATCTGGTATAGAATTGTCTTTCGTAAAAACTATTTAGTTTATACAAATTAAAAAATCCATCTTTTGAGTTCCTTATGCACAAAATTTTATATTGCAAATTATATAATTTTCCAAATTATTTTATATAATTTAATTAGTAGACAGAAACCTTTAAAATTGGAATAAAAATATGACTGGTCTTGCCGCCACACAAAAAAATGAAAGGCTACTCTGGTCCAATAATGAGTCTAAAGTTACACATCCACAAGCCCATGGAAAGATTCTCTTCTTCCATTGTGTCTTTACATCAGTTGACTCTCTTAAGTGATATTTTAAAAAGCTTGTCTGTCATGGCCTTTAGGATCATCTACAAGGGAAATGCATTTAAGTTCCTTGACTTCTTTCTCTTTTTACTAGTCAATAAAACACTTTAAACATATTTAATTTGGCTAAGTAGAAAAGCTTTAAAGTTACTCCCCAAATGCTTTAACTGTATATTAAATAATTTAAAAAAATTAAGTGGTAGCCTGCACTTCACTAAAATTATAAATACTCAAAGCATAGTAATCTTATTTTGAAATATAAATGGGAAATCTCGTGTACATATGAAAATGAAACTGTGGATGAACACCTCACAGGACCTGTGGAAGTGCTGGGCACCTGGGTAGGGATCTGCTAAGCATTTTCTCTCTCTGCCAAGGCCTTATTCCCTCAGATGCCACCACATCAGTCTTCACCTCCTCTGTGCTCTCTGCCTTTCCCATCTCACCCTTCAGGTAACAGGTAACCACTGTTTTGTCTTTTATCCCTCATTTGTTATTTTATATACTGCACAGACTGTGTGTTTAACTCCATGCTTGTCCCATAAAGCCACAGCCCAAGAGCAGTGCTAAATATAAACTCCTAAATAGTGCTTATTAAATAGTGGAATGAATACAGGTACAATGGGAAAAATACTACCATCTGGTTTCAAGGCTGTTGTGAAGGTGAAAACTATTAAGGTGTGGTAAGTCAAAGTTTAAAACAAATACCATGTTTGTTTGTTTGTTTTTTCCCTCAGTAACACAAGCTTAGTATATGATTGAAAATTGCACTAAATCAAAAATTTCAAAACTGTCATAAATTTTGGTCTAACACATCCAATAAGTAAATGCTGGCACTGTGAAGAGTAAATCTACAATGCCCCAGTCCAATCATCCATCTGTTAAGTTCTCCTTGTTTGGCTTGGGCCTTGACAGGGTTAATAAGGACTGTGGATATCTCAGACATAAGGAGTTATGACAGGAAAGCCAATGGTAACTGCTGTCTGCCTTGGGCCGTCTGAGATCTGAGCCTAACAAGGTAGACCTGTCTCTGGGCTCTTTGGAAGTGAAATGAAGCAATGGGCTGATGCAGGGCACAGGAGGGGTCAGCTCCCGACAGCCTAAGGTGCCACCTACTGAATCCTAACCATCCCAGACATCTTAGGACATGTGAGCAGATGATGGCCAAGGGAAGGAGCTGTGTGCAGAGCCCACAGAGACTAAGGAAAAGAAAGGGCAAGGGAGATTACTGGTCATCTGGTCTCTCAGATCCCATGCAAAGCAAACGCCAAGCACAACAGCAAACACAACCTTTGGGCATTATTTTTCTAAAGTGTATTTACCAAGTGTTCACTTTATTATCTCTGAAGACTTGTTTAAACATGCATTTCTAATGCTGTGTTGCTGAATTCCTCACCTTCTGTTTTTGTAACTCTTGCTGTTTTTCTAATTTTTAACTTTTAAAAACATATTACCTGATTTGTCACTGTAACTCTGACTCTGAGGAAGAAATAAAGGGAGAGAGAACACTCCATTTTAAAAAAATAATTTTCAGTGAAAGCCCTCAAGAACTTATAATTATATACTCAATATATTATTTTGTATGATATGTTAAGTATAACATATGACTAGAAATATATCAAATTTTATATGCATATGTAATTATGCATGTTATTCTCGATTTAAAAATACTAATATGTAGAAAAGAGAAAGCAATTATTTTAATGTGCCTTCTTTGGGGGGCTTTTATGGGAATGGGACTCACTGTGTAGCGATGCCCAGTCAGGAACTCTCTTTGTAGGCCATGCTCTCTTTGCTGGTTCTGGTCTTTATGTCATATTTTTTATACTCCATTTCTTAAAATAATAAAAATAAACATGTCAGTAGTAATGATAAATTTAATGTATTTTCTGAGTATGATATGCAAACATGCCAAAGGATTTAGATATGTTATTGTACCTGATTATCAAGGGGAATTAGAAGTTCTTTTTAAAAAGTATGAATGACATTTTATATGTTTTCCTTGCAGCTATTTCTTTGCACTTTATCCCAGTTCTTCACTTGCATAACTTTTGCTCTGGTTGCATAGGAATTGTAATTTGGTCCACTGTAAAGGTTCACTACCTAGACATATGTGGGGCAAAACAGATTCTTAAAAATGTATTATGAAATATATACAGTCACAATTATGCACAAGTGTATAACACTGCTTGAGCTACATAATTTTAGAATGGCAGTATTTTAAAAATTTTTTCTTCTTTCATATAAGACATTCTAACACCCTTCCTCTTCTCCCTTCACTCCTCCCAGCTCCCACGTCTTTAGTAATTATTTTTTAAACATATGACACACCTAATTTTTCACATATTGAAATTAATCATAGAAGTACAAAACACATAAAAGGAAAGCTTTTTTTTTGGTTGCTTTTTTTTTTTAAACCTTTTTATAGTAGTTCTAGATTGATGGCAAAATCGAATGGTAAGTATAAAGAATATTCATGTACCTTCTTTCACTGACCACACAAAACCCATCTGTCAACAGTTCGGTATACAAGTTTGTTTGAAGGAATATATTATTACCACCAGTAGATTGTAGTTCACACTGGCATTCAAGCACCATATTCGGCGGGTTTGTACAAATGTATAATAATATGTATCCACCACTGCAGTACCATGTGGAATGTTTTTATGCCCTAAAAGTTGTCTGTGTTCTTATTGTCTAATCAAACAATTTTTCTGTGCCTAGTAAAAATATTTCTACCTTCATAGTTTTACCTTTTTCAAAATGTTATAGTTTGCATTCTACAGCATTGTTTTTAGTTTGATTTCTTTCACTGATCAATATATGTTTTAGTTTTTTATGCCTTTTTATGGATTTAAACATTTCTTTTAGCACTGAATTCTATTGTCTGTGATAGAATACATTTATCAATTCACCTAATAGAGAACATTTGAGTTGTTTCCAAGTGTTAGCTGTTGGGAAATTGCTGTGCACAATATCAATGTACAGGGCTTCAGGTGAGCACATCTTGATTTATTGGCATAAATATTAATGGGGGTAATAGCTGGATCATGTGGTAAAAAGACACTTAATAGTATAAGAAACAAGAAGAGTGACTTCCAAAAGGTATATATCATTTTTTCAGTGTTTTAGATTTTTCTCATTCTGTTAGATGTATAATGATTTTAATTGTTTGAATGTTCAATTTTCAAATGGCATAAGATGTTAAATATCTTCAGTATGCATATTATCATCTGTATACAGACACACACACACACACACACACACACACACATATATTTGATATGTGTTTTCATGTCTTTGTCATTCAAGAATGGATGGGCTATTAAGTAGGGAGGGGATTTGGAAGGGCCTTGAAGGAAGAAAGGGAAAGGAGAAATTTATGTAGTTACATTTTAATTAAAATGTAAAAAATTAAACAAATAATAAAAATTCTACTGTTGAGTTTGAGGAGTTCTTTGAGTATTTCATAAGACAATCCTTTACACCAGGTGTAGTTTTGAAAATATTTCATCCCAGTGTATACATTCTCTTTTCATTCTTTAGACTTTTTCTTTCACAGAGAACAATTAATGATGCCAGTTCAGATTACCAATGATTTTCATTACAAATAATGGATTTGGTGTACCTAAAAATGTCTTGCCCCAGATCATGTAGGTTTTCTATTTTTGATGTCTTATAGTTAATATAGTTTTGTAATTTCATGGGTAATTCTATGATCAATTTTGAATAATGATTCATAAAAGTATGTTTATTTTTTCATGCATAAGACCAGTTGGTCCAGAACATTTTGTTTATAGGATTGTCTTTGCTTGACTACATGGCCTTTTTAGTTTGCTAAATGAATATTAGTTGACTCTATGTATATGGGCCTCTGGTTTGTTATTTTTTTCCTTTGAATGTATTGATCAATTCCTTCTATATGTCTCCTTATGGCCTTGAAAGTTGTGAACTGAGTCCTCCAGTTTTGTTCCTGTTGCTGAATATGGAGGTTAGAATGCTGGGTCTTTTGCTTCTCCCTATAAATTTTAGAAATAGTTTTCTGCAAAATATCCACAAAATAACTTGTTGAAATTTTCTATGTAAGTGCATTGAACCTGTACACTAATATTAGTAGAAACATTAGCACAAGAATACAAATTTTTTCTTATAGCAATATAATCCCATTTGTTTAGGTCTTTCCTATCTTTCTAAGGGGTGTTGCGGTTTTCTTCATAGAGACCTTTTGTTATTTTGTTAATATACAGCTAAATAGTTCATTTTTGGAGGAGGCTAGTGTTAAAAATTTAAATCTCAAATTTTATTTATTCATCGTTTGCACATAATAAAACAGTTGAACTTTATATATCAATCTTATGTAATGTCATCTGGTTATAACTCCTTTTCAGTCGTAACGTTTTGTGCTTTTATTTTTAATTGATCTTATGGATTTTTACATCATCATTGGCTTTAGTGCTGAATTAGTGACTGCAGAGAATAAGAGAGCAAATAAGTGAGCAAACATTTTCTCTGCCTTTATCTTCCAGAGTAAATGTAGAAAATTGTTAAAATATCTTCCTTACTGAAAGTAAATGTTATCAGTCCATTCAACTAGGTATGGTGCTCTTTATGGAAGATTATGATTCAGATTCACTGATTCAATTTCCTTAATAAATATAAGCTTATTTGCACTATTTCTTCTTAACCTTGGCAGATTTAATCTTTCAACAAATTGGCTATTTATTCTAAGTAATCAAATGTGTTGGCCTGGAATTGTTGGTAGTATTCCTTCATTATGTTTTTAATATACATGGGAAACTACGATGATGCTCCAGCTTTAATTTCTATTATTGTTAATTTGTTACTCCTCTTTCTTAATTATCCTGAAATAGGTTGTCAATTTGACCTGTATTTTCAATGGATCTCTTTTGTTTTTATTGATTTTCTATACTGGCTTTTTGTTTTGATTCCATTGGTTTCTACTTCATTTTTTCCTGTGGCTCCATTTTTTCCTGTGTATTTAAGTACCCTATTTTCCTAGTTTACTACAGTAGTGAGGGTATCTGGTCCCTTGTAACTGGAGTTACAAACAGTTGAGAGCTGTCATGTTGGGTTGGGAATTGAACTCAGGTCGTCTGGAAGAGCAGCCAGTGCTCTTAATTTCTAAGCCATCTCTCCAGCCCCTATCTTTTGTTATTGATTGATAGTTTCATTCCATTGTCATTACCACACAGATATTACATGATTTCTATTCTTTTAAGCTTATTATGGTGTGTTTTATGTTCTACAATGTTGTCTTTCTTTGTGAATGCTCTGGGTTAGTGTGAGAAGAAGGTTCCATCTACTGATACTGGATGAATTAGTCTTTACATTGATTACACTACTGACTGGTGGTGATGTTAAAGCCAACTACATATATCCTGCTCTGCTGCTGTAGACAATCTATGCATACCTGATGGGGGATATTAATGGTCCAGGCTTACTAGTGGATTTGTCTACTGCTAATCTAAATTATGTCAGATTTGGATTCATATTTGTGGATCCCTTATTTTCAGATATGTACACATTTACTTAGAGTAGTGATTTCTTCAGGATTATACATGTCCCTTTTGATAGCTGATAATTTTTCTATGTACAAGTTGCCTGAAATTAACATCTATATTTCCACTTTGAAAATAAATTATGCCCTGTCTCCATATAGAGCTATTAGGAAGTGTTTGCTCTGTGAAATCTGAATCCTCAAACTTCAAAATTAATAAAAATTGGTGCCCATTAATGTTTTTCTCCTTGAAATGTAACCATCTGTACAGTAAGCTTAAGTTTTACAACCTTCCATCATAAGAAATCCCTCCAGATTGAGAGAAAGCAATGCAATATTATATGCTGAAAGACATTGAAAGTCAAATAATTGAAACACCTTATGTTCACCTCTAACCCAGTAATTAGCTGTTCACCTAAACATATGGCTTGTTGAGCTAGGACACACTGAGTTTACAAAGAGTAATTCAGTTTCAAGGTCAGTATGATTGTCCAAACTGGAGAGTTCACTTTGTGTAAAGGTCAAGTGGTAAACATAAAAAAGAAAGGAAGATATGCCAAATACAACATAGATTTACCCCCAAACACTCTGATCTTTCTACCAATAGTAGTCCAACTATCTGTGGACTCACCTTTTATCCTTATTTACCATAGGCTTTTATGATCTTTCATCAGAATTGCCCTAGATCTGCAGAATGACGAGCAGCTTGCTCAGTTGCCTGAATTTGCAACAGAAATTTCTCCTTTGGTCTCCACCTGTCCTTGTTTGTGTTTCTATTGCTATGAAAAAAGAGTGACCAAATGGCTGGGCAGCACATGCCTGCCTTTAATTCCAGTACTTGGGAGGCAGAGGCTGATGGTCTCTGAGTTAAAGGCCAGTCCTGTTTACAAAGTGAGTTCTAGGACAGCCAGTCTTACAACAGAGAAACTCTGTCTTGAAAAACCAAAATAATAATAATAATAGATAATAATAATAATAATAATAATAATAATAATAATAATAATAAACACCTACCAACAAAAACTTGGGGGAAGTGAGGATTTATTGATTCATAGGATATAGTCCAGCACCAATGGAACATGGCAAGAACTGTAGGCAGAAACTGAAGCAGAGACCACAGATTTCAGGCTTGCTCACTGTGGCTTGCTCAGCTAGCTTTTTTATAGTACCCAGGCCTAGACATCTAGGGCAGGGACTCTTCATGGTGGACTGTGCCTTCCTATGTCAGTTAGTATTGGGAGTATAGCATAAAGGTACCTGTGCCAGTAGATATCCAAAGATCTCCAGGATTGTCTTTCCTGTGGGAAAAATGTAAGAAAAACTTGTTGTTCCATCCAGAAAGCTGATAGTTGGAAATGATTCAGAGCCTGGTGATTTGTTATATCTGTTGGGCCAGGCCATATCAAGCTCTTACAAATAGGACCAGATGTGTCTGGTGTTTCAATGGCCTGTATAGCCAGAGGCTTCCCAAGCTCCCACAACCAGACAAGAAGTTGCTAATAGCCCAAATGAACTCCATATTATCTGTATGACCAAGACCAGGCCAGACCCTTCCTTAGGCCCTCAATCTAGTACCGGTGGTAGTTTATCTCTAGAAGCCATCTTCTCAGAGGAAATAACATCTACCTGAGGTGAGTTTCAGTGGAATTACATTTCCTTGTGCACCTGGAAAAAAGTAGGAAAGTTTTTTTTTTTTTCCCTTAATTGTAGCAGGTTTAAATACATTGGGAATTTGGGAATAAATTGGCTGGTATCAGACTTCCCAGAATCTTGATCCAGGTTTTCATTCTCATCTCTTTGTGTGGTTCACTTCTCTGCCAGACAACTTTAGAGACCTAGTCAAATTAGCAATTAAGAAAACGGACCCTTACACATGTCCATAGGTTCGCCCAATGGAGATATTTCCTCAATTGAAGTTTGCTGTTCACAGAGATGTCAAATTGTATTTCTACTGCTCCCCCACCCCATCCCCACACTTTAGTTTTCCAGAATTATATTCTGCTCTATATGGAATCTTTGTAACCAGTCATTACATATGATCTCATATATTCCTACTCTGTTCCATAGATACATGTTATTACATTTTTCATTATTTTGAAAAGATTTTAATGTATTCATACAACTTCATAATATTGCGATCACTGTTTTAATTTGAAAGTCTTCATAAAAACTTGTTGATATGCTAAATTTGGGGGGATGGTACACTTCACTCCTTCCAAGCTATATTTCAACCTTATAGACACCTACTCATTTAGAGATATTTATTCTCTACGTAAATTCTTTAGAAAGTAGTGTGTATCACATAAAGAAAATAGTTTCCTGAGTGGCAGATTAGATAAAAACTTCTTTTCCCTCCTTCCTTTCTAGTGTCTTCCCTTCCATTCTCTTCATCCCTTACTTCCCCCTTCTTCCTCCTCTCCCTCTCTTTCTCCTCTTCCACTGTTAATCTCTCAACTTGTCATGTTGATAAAATATAGAGAGTATGAGCTAGAGAAATTGCTCAGCAATTAACAGCATTTGCTGCTTTTGCACAGAATCTGCAGAATTCTGTTCCCATATCAGGTGCTCAAAGCTACCTGTAATACCGCCTGTCACACCCTCTTCTTGCATGCATTTGTATCCACATGAACATGTCTAGATACACAAAAATTTTAAAAAAGTAAATGAAAAACAAGGGATAATTTGAATTATCATACATGTTTTTCAGGAGCAGAACTTCTAACTAAACTGTCTATGGGGAGAGACTGCTTTGAGTGTGGGTAGAGATAAGAACATCTGGCTAGACACTAAAGGAAATGGCAAGGATGTTAACGTCACTATAAATGGAACTGTTCAGCACATAAGAAATTAACTCAGAATTTCTTAGGCTAGGGGAACAAATTTGGATTAAATACATACTTTCCTAATAGAGATATCAAATGTAAAATCTTAAAACCATCTGTGTCTTCTTCCTGAAGGTTTGAAAGTTTAAGTTAGGTACACCAAAATAAAAAAATGTCTAGCATATTATTGTGTTGCCAAGCAACACTGACAATCTGAGATCTCACAACCAAGTGCCAAAAAAGTCTTGGACCCAATGAATGTGTCCCCCAAGCAAATGAATCAGCATCAGCTATTTCAAGAAGTGTTTGCAAGAAGCCACAAAAATCCTCAATGAGGATGAAACTGTCTTCATGCTTTGTTGCTTCTCTTTTGCAATGCAAACGGTAAGACCTCCTCTTGTTGATCTCCCAATGAGATATAATCAAGGACCTAAGATGTATTCTGCTCCATCCTACAGAGATACTAACAGTGAAACCAGTGCATCATTTCAGTGTGCTGAAACTGGGGAACTTCACTCACATCATCAAGGCAGAAGCCCATGGTCAAAATCTCCCAGCTGGGAGATAGGGGTCTCCTCTGGATCACTTCAGACTTCGGAGCAGGAGGAGGAAGAGAAAGCATGTCTGTGTTCCTGTTCCTGGAAGTGCTCCATTTAAATTTAAGAATCTCATTTCCTTCTTGTACAAATGCCAGTTTTACCTATAGCAGGTTCTGGTTTTGTTAGTACCTTTGTTTTGTCCTCAAGGAATTGCTTTGAAATGGAATATGTTGAAGACAAGAAGTTTTCTTCTCTGTTTAATAAGCCTATATAGAACTCTTGTGTCTCATAAGAAAAATGTACAAACTGTGATTTGCCTCAAACTGCGTCTGCCTCACACATGAAGATGTGTTTATTTAAGAACTACAACCTCAAGATTTGATTCCTATCAGGTTCAAATGACTGAACTGAGACATTTGACAGACAAATGACCCTAGTAAACACTCTCTTCTCTGATGCTGGACCTGCCAAGAGTGAAGCTGAGCATGGAAAATGATGTTCGCATCTGTGCACTGATTGATGCATTTTTTATTTGGTCCAATAGCTTTTTGAGCTGTTATTGAATGGAGATGTCAGAACCAGATAATTTCTGTCTCAGAGTTTTGATGGGACTGAGATTAAGCAGGAAAAAATCTGTTTTCTGTCATAAGAACTAAATAAAATATGGCAACTACTTCAGGGTTTCAATTTTTCAGAAGGTAGGACCCTCATATTTTAAATAGTTTTTGTTCTTGATATAGTGTCCATTGCTTTATTCTATGTGACTGCCCTGTGTTATTTGAGCTAGTTAAAAATACAGATATGAAGATTGCTTACCTAGGTGAGGGAAATTTTGTTACTTTGTGACTGTCATCAATGTTATATCAAATTTTAGAAGTAATTTACCAGTCTAGCAATATTTTGTGGCCACTGGAGAGTGGTATCAATTTTAGTTTTATAGAAATATTTAGGTAGAGATGCTGTAAGCTTGTTACTTATGTTATTGTGTGCATGGAACTTAATGTACATTTGGTATTTAAAAAGTCATGCAGTTTTCAAGTTGTTTAGTCATTATGTTTTTTTTTTCAATTGCTAGTAATCACAAATAAATTATTCTTTCTTATTGCATCAGAATTTTATAACACTGTGTGGTAGTTTAAAATTAGTACCTGGTAATTCTAGAGATATGGATTTATTAGAAATACTTAGTAAAAATGTTTCAGACAGAAAATATTAACTTTCCTTCAGTTTTGAATGCTTTTTCCAGTAATAATCTTATGTTCCTTGTGTTTTAGACCATAGTTATGTATTTTAAGGACAGAATGTATGTAAAATGCCATAAATGAAATATTATTTTTAAAGTACATATAAGCATACAAAATGTCAGTACATTCCACACTACATATATGATTAAAATATTAACCAATACACTTAAAGAAATAATTGTTTCATTTCCTTGGATGGGTCTGATAATCAAATAATTATTTAATAATTAATATATTAGCTTGCCATGATTTGGTGTCACACATGTTGAACTGTGTATTTTGGTAGTATTTTGTCCCCATATGGATAGATTCATTTTAAAAAGAGAAATCTAAAGATGGTCTTAGTTCTGTTGACTTGGGTCAACAGCAGTTTTTAATCATTTTTTTTGGAAAATAATATTTTTGTTTCATAACAGTTGTTTTCAAGAATATGGGATAAATTCTAAGTTTTGTCAAGGTAAAATATTTGCATTTGATCATCTTTTCTTTTCTATGAACTCTATAAACAATATTCTGCAATAAAATAAGAAACTTTGAGGTGTTTTAAGACATTTGAAGAATTATGCTTGTCTAAAATCAAATACTCGTTCCTGATTTGAATAATTTATTTTGGCAACTTATACTTGAAAGATAAAATTCATGGACATTTTAAGCCATATCCAATTCTGATGTACATTATATAAAAATGAAAGTGACTAAAAAGTTAAATATAATACATGACAAAATCGGTCCTCCTGAAGGCCTGTTTAAAATTGACCTTATTTAAATAATCACTGTAACCTAAAAACAAATCATAGCTCCTGAGAACTGTGTGTTTTTTACTCATCTATGTTCTAATTCACCAAATATGATTTATAAATATTTAGATTTTTGTTTAGTTTGGATCAACTAAGACAATAAGAGTGAGAATTGGGTAGACGAGTATACAGATAAAAACATGTGTTGACCCCTGCTTCTTCACAGTGAAACATATACCTTTCATCAGTCAGAAGCCCATAGTGATGTGCAGAAGTCAGTGTAAAAGCACAGATTTTGAACCTGTCTGGTTCTGCTATTTTTGTTTATAAGGTATGGGATCTTAGGATAGTTACTCTCTCCCTTTGGTTTTAAATTCTTGAATATAAAATAAGAATACCAGGAATCACTGCTTTAGGCATTGGAATGGTTTAAATATTTAAAACAGTAGGCAAAGTATCTAACACTCAGTGAATCCTATGATAATATAAGCTTGTGTGCTTATCGCTCTTTACTTAGAACACTTCTTTGCATTTATAAGGATGATAAAAGTACCTTAAAGCAACTGTCAAGACACAATAGTGAGAAATATACAGTGTCAATATCCAACATTTTAGGCTGATTTCATCATTTTTGTGTATGCACACCTGTGTGTACACTGTATGTGGGAGCACGCCTCCAAGTGTGTGTGGACACCCAAGGTGGATATCACTGAATGTCTATCCATTTTATTTTTTGTGACAGGGTCTCTAATGGAAACTGGTACTTCATAACTGGCTAGCCTGGCTCTATTTCCACCTCCTCTTCCCAACACAGAGGTCACAGTGCTTTACAGGGGTGCTATGCCATGGATCTTAATTGCCTATGTGCCAAGTGCTTTACCAACTTTACCAATCTCACCAGCTTCTATATTGATTTCATTTTATACAAATTTTCCATTTTAGTATGGCTACAATTTTTATGGCTTCCAATTTAATATTAACAAATCTTTACTCAACTATAACTTTGGAAAGTGACTTAATTACTATTTGACACAGTTTTCAAATCTGTAAAGAGAAGAAAATAGTAGCAATAACTGTCACAGGATTATTGTGAAGAGTAATTTTGCTCCATAAATCCTAGCTGTCACTGCCATCATGGTCATCAGTGGTGTCATCATCATCATCATCATCATCATCATCATCATCATCATCATCTGTAGACATAGATGCCAGATTCAGGCATTGATCCAGGGCAAAAGGGCGAAATGCTGTTTATCTTTTACCTAATTCAAAGACCAGTCCTAGCCCTAGAACCCTTAAACTTTTCGTCCTTACAATCCAGTCTTAGTCCTTTAACTGGAAAGCTTCAGCCACCATACAATCTAAAACACTTAAACCTCCATAGAATCTAATCAATCTTATTGCTGACTGAGCCACTCGGATTATCTCCTTCAGAATTCTGACTCTTCTCATTCAACTCACTTCCTGTTCTGATTCAAACTCTTCTCCAGGCTTACTGTTTCAAACTGACCTCCTGAGCTGGCTTACTGTTTCTGACCAAGTTCTTATGAGTCTGGCAAACTCTGGCTGAGTCTCTGACTGCCTCAGACTGAACTGCTCTGCTAGGCTTCAAATTGACTCACTCTTCCTATCTGAGACTCATACTGTCTGAGCTCCACCTACTGTGTCTGTTTCCACATTCTGTTTCTGTCTTAGGAATTAAAGGCATGGACCAACACTGCTTTCTGAATATTGGAGTTAAAGATGTTTCCTACCACTGCTTTCTAAATGCTGGGGTTAAAGGTGTGTACCAACATTCTTAACATTCTTTCTACATTCCATCCAGACCACAAAAACCTGTGAATGTGATTCCTTCATAAAGACCCCTAAAATATAGACTCTTCCTAGTTTTCACAAAGGCTTGTTCCTCTACAATCATCATCACCACCACTATCATCATCGTTATCATCATAATCTAAAAATTATGTCTCATATGAGGTCTAAAGTTACAGTTTGGTGGTAAAAATATATACAAAAAAGGCCTAAAAATGAATGAGATACTATAATAAAATCTATCAGCAAAAAGGAAAAAACAGATCTTCAAAGAGCATACCTTAATACTGATGAAATGTCATTTATTTCTGATGTTCATTACGACAGGCTCTAATTATGTAACTGTCAAAAAGTGTTGGGTCAGAGAAATACTTCAAGTAGACATTGACAGAATGTGGCCATTTTAAAGCAGTTAATTTCCCTTCGGATGCATACTGATATGGAGGGCTAACCAATTAAAAAAACATAGAAGCCCCAAATGTGGGAGTTCGTAGGTTTTTAAGTGAAATAGCAGTCGCTAGGGAGATCTCTCATATTGATCAAGACCTGAGCATGGGTTCTCACTGGCTTGGATCCTTACATCTGTCAGGGAAATGAAGGTTTATCTAATTGGCCTCAACTGGTTCAGTGCTATCTGAGAATTACTGGAGATTTCCGAAGAGCAGAGGTCAGGGCCTGCTCATCAAGAGGGGGTGCCTTTGTGATCCTCTCATCCCCCCTCTTTGGGATGTTACCAGGATCAAATCTTTGAGACATTTAGTAGGCTAAACACCCTTAGTTATGACAGAGCCTATTTGAGCGTTCAGTAACTCCCAGTCATAAATTTAGGCTGATCACTCCAGGATGACCTCCAGGCTGTGGCAGGAATAGACTTATGTCACTTCAAACACTAGATCATGTGAAATTCCCTTTAGTTTTGGCTTGGGATACCTGACTTCCAAATCTGATTTTCATTTTGTGAAGCCATGAAGAGACTGCATAGAAATATTTCATAGCTAGGCGGTGGTGGCACGTACCTTTAATCTCGGGACTCAGGAGGCAGAAGCACGTTGATCTCTGTGAGTTCAAGGCCAGCCTTGTCTACAGTGTGACTTCCAGGACAACCAGTTACAACGGAGAAACCCTGTCTTAAAAAAAAAAGAAAAAGAAAAAGAAAAAAGACAAAAAAAAAAAAAGGAGGAGAAAGAGGAGGTGAAGGAGGAGGAAGAAGAAAAATGTTTCATTTAAGATGCAGCACTTGAATTTCAGTTTAGAGCCATCACCAAACTTCTAGCATGGGGGTGAATAAGACTTCAGATGACTCAAACCCCCAAAACCTTTGACCATTCCCACTGGCCTCCAAACACCATAAACTTTAGGAAAGCTGACACCATTGGGTGTTTACAACTTTCCAATAAAGACCAAGACATATAACAAATCATGTTGTTCTTTATGCTTTGCAATAATTCACCATGAAACTTAGAACAAAAACTTAGGGAACAAATACAATTGGTGAATGATCTGGGTACAGGCTGTATTCTGGGTATAATAGTGAATTGGGAAAACTTCTGGGAACTCATGAGTAAATGAGGATTCAAATAAGAGCAGTAGTAAGTTTATGTAACTGTTCAAAGTATTTATTTGTTGATGTTATATCTTTATTCATCCCTCCCTAAATAGAGAATGGCTGGTATGGACTATTTATATTGAAATACATTTTTTTCTAATGAGGAGTGGTCATGTTATGTCTTATATTAGAAGAGAAAATGTCTCTTCTCTCTTACATTCATCTTTGAGAGAGAGAGAAAGAGAGAGAGAGAGGAGATATATTCATTCAAAGGTCATGTGAGATGGCAAGTAAGAAGTAAGTTGATATGAGGACTAGCCACAGGCAGAACTGATCTGTCATCCATGAAGTCTAAAAACTCTATAGATTATAGAGTTATTTTTATGTAACATAAATAGATCTTCCTGATATTTTATTTTCTCTTCATAATGTTACAAGTCAGTGACTTACCAGCTGTAAATAAAGTTGTAGAAAAAGACTGTTAAGAAAGCTGTAGAACTATGGAAAAGTAGTAAATCTTTGGGAAAATGATGAAAAGAACTTACTGGGGGTCAGGTGAAAAAGATGAAGCAGTATTGAAAATTAGATCTATCCTATGTTCTGAGTCCTTTTGTTGCTGAGGAACTTTGTCCTCAGACACACATTTCTAATGCTCTCTCTCTGTCTCTTTCTCTCTTCTCTCTCTCTCTCTCTCTCTCTCTCTCTCTCTCTCTCTCTCTCTCTCTCTCTGTCTCTCTTTTTCTCTCTGATTATGATACATGTATGGTTATATTTACACACCCATAGCTTATTTTATTTAATTAAGCCGTACAATTTGGCCTTACAAAACTTGCAAATGTCTTGTAGTTTAACTTGCTTTAGTCAAGAAGTTGTCAGTGATGGTTTAGTGTTTGTTTCAGATCAGAACTGACCTGGAGACAAATTACTGCCTTTGCATAGCCTTAGATAAGAGCAAAGCTCTCTCACAGAAAGAAGTACAAAGTGATTTTCTAGAAACCTCTATAGTTTGGGATTCACTGATCCTAGAATAATTTGGGTAAATCACAATGCTTCCTGCTTCTGTTAGCCATGAAACTCCTGTTATCAAAGAACCATCTATGTTAATATAAAACCTCAAACTGCACGGATGGCACCAGCCTGTGCTTACAACAGTCCTCATGCTGCAGCTTACACTTGGTTCCTTCTCATCAGTCTTTGCACAGGTCACACCAGTTTCAGGGTCATATTTGCTGTTTTTCAAAATACAGTTGCCTGTATCCTGTGTTGTTAAAGTATAGATAATCCAGGCAAAATTATTCAAAATATGTAGAGAGTCTGTGGATTTGGGAAGTTTTGAAGGGTGCTATGCCGTCACACTTTTGGATGTTATTACAATAGTGAGTACAGGCCAATGGATGCCAACCATTTCTCAGAAAGTAAGGTATTTTATTTATCTAACTTCATAATTCAGTAACATATTATGACTTTAAAACTAGGACAAGATAGATGAAAAATAAAAAAGCAAAACGTTCTTTCTTAAAATTCTCTTATATGGGCATCACAATCTGCCTGCTAGAAAGTAGTTTATAGATTGAGACAGAGGTACAAACAGCCTACTGAACACCTTGCTCCTCACTGAAATGACTCACTCTAAGCAGGAAATCTATTTCTGAAATCCAGGAGCTATTACAGTAACTTCATACTGCTGAAAGCTAGCATAGTACAGGCAGCTAGGATACAGTGTTCCCCTTCTGTACATAATTTCAGGAAAATACAATTGCAGACAAAGCCACTTTAACTTTGATAGAGTAAAACAACTACCAGAATGCTCTGTAATCATGTCCTGACATATAAAAGCAAGTGTGTTATCCAAACCACAAAAAAGACAAATACCTTTTTTTACTAATTACAGTTTTGGCAGTGCTCCATTCTTTTCTACTGCATAGACAATAATTATTACATAATAGCCCACACCAGTGAAAGAATCATGCAGGCACACTACCTGCAGTACACTTGGTTCTGTTCCCACAACCTCCTCCACAGTAGTCCCTCCCCACTCTCTACAAGCTCTGCACACCAGACCCTAAGATTTGCTGACAGCCTCCCAGCACCATTACAGCTCATGCCATTGAAAGAACTAGCACTGGCTATGGCAGCTAGTCAGAAGAAACTGGAAAAGTCCCAGTCTCCAACTTGGGCAGAGAATCCCTGTCAGATCAGAGTCCAAGTCAGCCACAAGAGCTCCAGGTCCCAACTCAGGCAGAGACTGCTTCTTGACAAGAAGCCATAAAAAACACAAGCCCAGAGAGGAAAAAGAAATCAACATACACTCATCCAATAGAGACAAACCCAGGAATTTGGCACATAAACCTAATATCACCCCTAAACCCAGGTGCCTAAATGCCAGAGTAAGAGCATAAACAAGGACAATACATCAGCAAAGTCCAACTATCCTACTGTAACAAGCACTGAATACTCTGACACAGCTGAAGGACAAGTCAAAGATCTTAAAACAAACTTTATGAAGATAATAGAGGACCTTAAAGAGGAAATGAATAAATCACTCCAAGAAATCAACAATCAGATAAACAAACAATTTGAGAAATTGAATGAGTTCATTGAAGAAACTCAGGAAAACACAAACAATTAGAACAAATGAATAAATCCCATAAAGGAAGCGAAAAGGGGAAAAAAAGAAAACAAACAAATGAATAAAGGAAATGAGAAAAACTGTTCAAGACCTTAAAATGAAAATAGAAACCATAAAGAAACACAAACCAAAAGAATTTTGGGAATGAAATTATCTAGAAAAGTGAACAGGAGTTAGAGAGGCAAGCTACAGCAACAGAATACAAGACATGAAAGAGAGAATTTCAGGAGTTGAACAAATAAATACATCAATAAATAGAAGATATAAACACATCAATAAATAGGAAATATTACATCCAAAAATTTCTAACACAAAACATCCAGGAAATCTGGGACCATATAAAAAGACCAACATAAGAATAATAGGAATACAGGAAGGAAAAGAATCCCAGCTCAAAGGCTGAAAATAATTTCAACAAAATCATAGAAGAAAAACGTTCAAACCTAAAGAAGGTGATCATTATAAAGGTACAAGAAACAAACAGAACATCAAATAGATGGGAGCAGAAAAGAAAGTCCCCTCACCACATAATAATCAAAGTACTAAACATAAAGAACAAAGAAAGAATATTAAAAGCTGCAAGAGAAAAAGAGCAAATGACATATAGAGGCAAACCTATTAGAAATAAACTGGAATGGACTTCTCAATGGAGACTCTAAAAGCCAGAAAGGCCTGGACATATATGCTGTAGACTCTAAGATAGCACAGATACCAGCCCAGACTATTATACACAGCAAAACTTTTAATTACCATATATGAAGAAAGCAAATATTCCATGACAAATCCAAATTCAAACAATGTATATCTACAAATTCAGCACTACAAGCAGTACTACAAAGAAAACTCCAAAACAAGGAAGTTAACTATACTCATGAAAACACAAAGAATGAATAATCTCACCAGATAAAAATTAATAGAAGGCACACACACAGACACACACACACCACAACCAACAACAGCTACAAAATAGCAGGACCTAACAATCATTGAAATCTCTCAACATTAATTGACTCAATTACTCAATAATTGAGTCAAATTAACAGAATGGATGTAACTTAACAGCACGCCTGAGAACTCTACAATGGAAAGAATAAATCACAATCAAAAGGGATAGAAATAATCAACTTCATAGTAAAAATCAATAAAATAGAAACAAAAGGAAATACAAAGATTCAATGAAACAAAGTGTTGGTTCTTAGAGAAAATTAATAAGAGTCACAAAATTATTTTATTATTGATAAAAAAGTTATTTTATCAAAATTAACTAAAAGATGGAGAAGAAGGATCCAAAAGGAGGACATAAGAACAGGCAGTGAGAAAATCCAGAGAATCATAAGGATAGATTTTAAAAACCTGTGCTCTACCAAATTGGGAAAATCTGAAAGAAATAGATAATTTTCTCAGTAGGTACCACCTAACAAAGTTAAGTCAACATCATATAAACAATGTAAACAGATTTACAACTACTGAAATAGAAGCAGTAATTAAAAGTCTCCTAACCAAAAGAAGCCAGAAGGTTTTAGCACAGAATTCTGCCAGACTTACAAAGAGGAGTTAATCCCAATACTCTTCAAATTGTTCCACAGAATAGAAACAGAAGGAACATTGCCCAGTGTATTTAATCAGGCCACAATTACCTTGAATCCCAAGCTACATAAAGACCCAACAAAGAAAGAGAACTACAGAACAATTTCCCTAATGGATAGAGATTCAAAAATTCGAAGGAAAATACTTGCACATTGGATACAAGGACACATCAAAAAGATCATCTACCATGATCAAGTAGGCTTCATCCCAGAGAAACAGGGATGCTTCAACATACATAAATGGATAAACAAAATCCACCATATAAACAAACTAAAAGAAACTACATGATCATCTCATTAGATGCAGCAAATGCCTTTGGCAAAATCAACAGTCTCTCATGATGTAATTCCTGGAGAGCTTAGTGATACAAGAGACATAACTCACATAATAAAAGCAGGTTACGGCAAGCCTATAGCCAACATCAAATCACATTGGGAAAATCTTAGTCATTCTATTAAAATCAGGAACAAGTTAAGGCTATGCTCTTCTCATACCTATTCAATACAGTACTTAAAGTCCTAGCTACAGCAATACGGCAACTGAAGGAACTCATGGGGATGCAAATTTAAAAATGAGTGAAAACATCTTTATTTGCAGATGATATAATAGTATACATAAACATCCCTAAAAATTCCACCAGGAAACTCCTACAGTTGGAAAGCTCTTTTGTCAATGTAGCACTTTACAAAATTAACCCACAAAAAACCAGTAGCCCTCCAATATACAAACAACAAATGGACTTAAAAAGAAATCAATGAAACTATGGCTTTCAATATATCCTCAAAGAACATAAAATATATTGGTGTAAAAAAGTAAAAGATTTGTATAATAAAAATTTCAAATCATTGAGGAAAGAAATGAAGAAGATATCAAAAGATGGAAAGATATTCCATGAAAATGAATCAGTAGGATTAATATAGTAAAAATGGCCATCCCACCAAAATCAGTCTACAGATTTAATGCAGTTCCCATCAATCTTCCAACACAATTTTTAAGAGATCTTGAAAGGACAATTTTCAGCTTCATATAAAAACAAATAGACAAAAATCCAAGATAGCTTAAATAATCCCCAATAATAAAAGAACTGCTGGAAGTATCACTTTCTACTATCTCAAATTACATTACAAAGCAATAAAAATGAAAATAATATGGTATATAAAGCAACAACAACAACATTGGCACACAAATAGACACATTGATAAATAGAAGCAAATTGAAGACCCAGATTTAAATCCATATACTGATGGACACCTGATTTTTTTTTAAAGAAACCATAAATGCACACTGGAAAAATGTCAGCTTTTTAAACAAACAGTACTAATCAAACTAGACGGGTGTATGTAAAATAATCCAAAATGATCCTTATTATCACTTTGTACAAAACTCAGCTCCCAATGGATCAAAGACCTCTACATAAAACCAGATACACCGAATCTGATAGAATGTAAAGTTATGATTAGCCTTGAACACATCGGGACAGGAAAAGACTTTCTGAACAAAACATTGTTAGCATAGGACTAAGATTAGCAGTTAATAGATGGTACCTCATGAAACTGAGAAGCTTCTGTATGATAAAGATACTATCATTTGGACAAAGAAGTAAGTTACAACATGGAAAAAGATTTTTTTTACCAATTCCACATCTGATAGAGGGCTAATATTAAAAATATATAAATAACTAAAATAATCTAGATAACAAGAGAAGAAATAATTTTTAAAAACTGTCGTACAGATCTGAACAAAAAATTCTCAGAAGAGTAAATTCAACTGACTAAGAAACACTTAAAGAAATGTTCCCCATCCTTACCCACCAAAGAAATACAAATCAAAACTACTCTGAAATTTCATTGTGCACCAGTTAGAACGGCAAAGACTAGTAAAACAAATGTTAGATCATGCTGTTAATGAGGTGGAATAATAGGAACATTCATTCATGGTTGATGGGAGTGAAAACTCATATACCCACTATGGAAATCAATGGTGGTTCCTCAGGAAGATGGAAATTGACCTGCTTCAAGATCCAGTTATACCGCTCTTGAGCATATACCCAAAGGATGTTCCATCCTTCTACAAAGATACTTGCTCAACCTTGTTCATTTCTGCTCTATTTATAAAACCTGGAAATGGGGAAAAAACTCAGATGCCCATAACCAGATGAATGGATAGCAAAAATGTGGTACATTTACACAGTGGAATATTACCCAGCCATTTGCAGGTAAATACATCAAATTAGAGGGAAATATGATATGTATTCTCTTACATGTGGACATTAGTTCTTCAGGCAGAGGTGACCAAGCTACAGCCTATAGAACCACAGTAATTCAATATTGAACAAGGTACTGAGGAAGTGGGGTGGTCAGATAGTCTTCTTAGCACATGGAAATTGAATAGATAGTTATGGATAGAGGAAGGGCAACTGGAACCAGAAGATCAAGTCAGGAGAGAGAAGGAAGATGGGTATGAGGAAGGGAATGTGGGGAGAAACAGCTAAAATTGAGGGCCATTTGAAGGGTTATATGGAAACTTAATATCTAGAAGCTTTGTAAAATATATGCATATATGAAAGGAATCTAACTGCAATTGCCAAATAACGGGGAGGACAGAACCACAACAAGAGGCCATCTCTTCTCACCAAATACAGCTTATAGTACCTGTATTGGGTTACGTCTAATTGAGTTATTGGCCAAAGGGGTCCCATGCAAACCCCCAAACAACTGAGGCTGTTGTCAAGTCTTTAGGTTGCTGTCTACAAACAAAACAAAACAGCAACAACAACAAAAAAAAAAATCTTTGGGTTAGGGTTAGGGTTTTTTTTTTTTTTTTTTTTTTTTTGTCTGTTGGATTGTTTTTTGTTTTTTTTTTTTTTTGGTGATTTTTGTTTTTGTTTTTTCTTGTTCTCCAACAAAAGCAAAAAAAATGCCAATCCCACGTTGCTGAAGACAGCACATACACAACTCACTGAACGTGGAGAAGTCAAACTGGTACCTACATAGAGCTTTTCACCTCATGTGCTAGCATCTTTGATACAGGAAGCTACTGTGCACGTTACCAAAAGAGAAACATAAACACCAAATCAGTCACAAAACCTCAGATTGACGTGGCTTTCTGTGCTATTGGTCCTTTGTGTGTGTGCATGTGTGTGTTTGTATTATAGCTTTATAAATATTATTATATTATAGCTTCCAGTTTAGTGTTTTATGGGATTTCTGAGTGTGAGAACCAGTGGGTTTCTGTATTTATATCTACTTTCTGTGGTGTCTCTGAGGCCTTTATTTCCTGTTTGTTTGCTTTATCCCTTTTCAATGTGTTAGGTTTGTTTCATCTTATTATGTTTTATCTTATTATTATCCCCGAGAAGATTGTTAGTTTTCTGATGAGAGAAAGAAAAGAATAAATCTAGATGGGATGGGAGGTCAGAAGGACCTGTGGGGAGCAGAGGAAGGAGAAACTCTAATCAGGATATGTTATGTAAGAAAAAAAAGTTATTTTTAATAAAAGAAAAAGAACAAAACATCAGCAACAACAACAAAAACAAATAAAAATGTACCACAAAACTAAAAAATCAACAACTCACTGACATTCCCTGCATTTTACGTATTAATCATAACATAAGCAAGCACTCAGTGAACTCACTGACAGTTTTATGTTTTGCTTTTCCTAGCTTCACTTTTGATGTATTCACTGATAATTTCCACACTAGCAATATAAAACTTACAAGAATAACAAAAATCATGTAGTACTTAAACAAAATTAGTTGGAGAAATGGAGAGTTTTATGATATTTAGATGTAGAAAGAATATTAGAGACTTGTTTTTAACACAAGAAATAATATGGCACAGATCAAATGTCTTCATGAAGATAAAAACAATTAAGATTTAAACTGTATTCTCTAGAAATAAAACTAGCCAGGTGCTATTAAGTTAGAATTTATATTTCATTTCATCCAAAAGAAGTCCTAAAGAAAGACAGAAACACCCTAAATTTCACAGGCTTGTACTGTCAATACAAAGTCACTTACTAAGTATACTTTAAGTTAAAACATAAACTCCAATTTTAAGACATTTAAATTGCATTGCTGTTATTATTAATAATTCCTGAATACAATCAAAACTAATGCAGAAAACTAGTCATATAGTTTAGAAAATATTTCATCTCAATTGAGAACAGAGACCAAACATGTGAAATATGTCAATGACTGAATCTCGAGGGGATGAAAGAAATGTTGAAGACAGAGGGGTTATTCTGAGTTTCCAGCTTACGAAGAGTTCTTTGATTGAATTTCCACTACTCAGATCTCATTTATTAATCATGACATTATTTTAATCCTCCTAATCTTTTCTTGGATTTTCAGCTTTTCATTCACATTCTTCTACAGTATAACTATATTTACACTTTCAATATATTTTAGATATAACTTTAAAAAATACTCCTCATAACTCTGAATCACTCAAAGCAATAATATTCCTCTTCAAGGAGAAGACACTATTTTCTGGATAATTTCATAGCAGGTGATTTTATGTATTGTCTGTCTCACTTCTTTAAGTGTCTGGGGAAGTACTGCTAGATGATCACACTTCACTCAAGTCTCCACCTCTGATCGTTGTTCCGTTAAAAGGTATGTATTTGGTATATGAGCCTTTTAGTCAAAGGACCTTCATATTCAAACCCCACCATTCTACCACTATACCTTAAGTTTAGATACATCTTGCAATGCAAAAATTCAAACTTAAAGAGTTCCTATCATCTTAAAATTTCTATCATTGTTCAACATTCCAAGTCTGACACTCAAAACACACTATTAGCTGTGAAGCCATGTAAAAATTTAAAAATAAAAATAAAAAAGAAATAAAATAAAAATAATAAATAAATTAGAAATAATAAAAATATAAATAATAAATAAAATAAAATAAATTAAAAAAGAAACATACACAGTGATGGAACAAGGTAAAATTTTCTCAATCTGAAAAGATAAATAGAGGCCTAGAAATATGGAAGGAACAAAGCAGGACTGACAGCCATCAGGACAAACATGAGACCCAGTTGCTCTGTGTCTGACATCCTAGAAACATGGTAGATAGCACAGTATGAGCTCTAAAGGTTTGAAAAGCTGTACTCATGTGTCTAGGCAATCTGCAGCCCACATGGGTTCCCCCTTTTGTGGAATCTGCTCCCTGACTGCTTCTTTCTGCAGCAGAATTTTCATATCCTTAGAATCTCCACCTTCCTTCCTGGAGTCTCCTCTCCAATGTTTGCCCCAATCTCACAGCCTCATGCATCTCCCTATTCTTATCCTATATGCCCTCTGCATTATCTGCCAAAATTATTACTGAAGAACAGATTTTCTTCTTAAATAAAGGGAATGCAAGACAATCCTCATGGCCCTCTCCTAACAAGCTTTACTAAATGCTACTTCAGTCAATCATCAGTGAACTACAATCTGGGTATCTCCACATGCTGCTGGCTATGCCTCTTTAATATATATCAGTTAATTTGATGATAAGTGAGTTATATCAAATAGAGAATCTGAAAAAATCTGGAGTGAACTTTTTTAATTAGTAAAATATGACAAGATTACATAACAGTTACAAAAACTTCTGTCAGTGGGTCAAAAAATTCCTAGGGTCAATAAGCCCTTCTCAGAGTTTTTGAGTGCCTTGCTTACAGCGTTTAGATACTTTGCAATGTATGATGCTTTAAAAACTTGGCAATGTAGTTCAGAATCTGAAGGTTACCATTAAGCCAACTTGTTAATTTAACATTGATTTTGGAAATGAGCTTTGCATTCTTTGTGAGAATGTTTTGGCTAGTGAAGATCATTAGAGTGCACTGTTATTAAAACTTGACCAACTTTAAAAGTACAAATACACAACAACCCCTCAAAGTCCAAGCTTAGAAAAGAACAAAAAACTATTATGTAAGTTGCAGCTGCCCTGGCAAGAAGATAGTTAAAAATAAAACTTCACAAGTCATTTACGCAGTAACATTTTGAAAACATAAAATTTATCCAGATAGGGCAAAAGCACTACTGACAAATACAGGAATCATTTCTTAAACCAAGGCTTTCAATATTATACACATAATTTAATTGTTTTAATTTCAGAAATACAGATCTGCCCAATTGGTTAAAAACTCCTAAAGAATTTTCTAACCCAGCTAAGAACCTAGTTCTGTGTTTCTGTCAGTGTTACAGCCATTTTCCTTCTCTAGTATTTGTAGAAACCACAGAAGGATAATTCGCTGAAGCCTGCATTCCACAGAACTTTGTCCTGTCCAGAGTAACTCTGAAACTCGGAGCAAACAAATATCTTGGCTCTGCTCTTCCTGCTGCCCTTCCTGGCGCCTGCTCTGAATGTCTCAACCCTGCCTGTTTATCAACAGCTAATTAAATGATATTCCATATTTCAACCTCTTTCCTCCTTCTTAATGCTGTGGTCAATTAACCCTCTTCCCTTCCTCCCAATTCTCTGCAGATATCGTACCTCTCACTGACTCCACTCACGAGAGGGTTTCCCAGCTTCCTTCTGGCTGCAGCTTGGAACCACTCTGTTCTTCTTTCCTGGTCCCACATTCACCAGCCAGCTTCAGACTCCTCCCTGCAAAGTTCTGTCCACCCCTCAGCTTGTCTTCAAGGCCTGAATATTTGTTCTCTTGTGGCTGTTCCCTCGGTTCTGAGCCCTGCCTCTGTTATGAGAGCAGTGGTTCCAGTTTCTAAGGACGTATTCAGCTTTTCCAAAATTCTCTGCCTTTAGATGCCTCCTCCAGTTTCCCTGCTGAGACAGATGAGTTTTATGGGCCCAACTTTTTCAGAGTCAGGCTGAATAGATAAAAGCTGATGATCAGACTTTGAAGTTGCTTTTCTTTTAAGAAATTCTTCCACCTGGAATGTCCTGTCACATTGAAAAGGTATTAAAATGTATCCATCACTAGAGGATTAGATTTAGTTGGTCTTTGTGGATGTTAGAATTATTTACCAGTTGACAAGAAAGATCTGATGTGTGTGTCTAGGTTTTTGAGCCAGAGCAGACACTGTTAGCCTTTCTGTTCTCATGTGACTTATTTCTGAGGGGGTTAAGATATGTGTCACTTTACTTCCCTCATCTTCAGCTGTAGTTTACTCTTCACTAACAGATACAGAGTGCACATTTATAGATTTGTAGATTATAGACAGTTGCAGAGAAGATTGTCAATATAACAAAGCCTGGTAGACGGCCAAAGAAAGGTTGGTTAAGGAAACTAGAAAGCATTTGCAGAAGTCTATTTCCAGTTATGTTTAAAATGGTTGTTTTGTGCATTGTTGGGTGAGGGGCTGACTAGGCCTTGGCATTTTGTATTGTCTGCAGGTATTGGCAGATCATGAGCAGTCAGAGACATCTTTTATAAGAAAGGCTCAGTCTAGGGAGAACAATGGCAGCTGACTGGTCCCAGAGATCCAAATGATGTAATGTGGGCATGTATCTTTAAGGATATACTCAGGATTCTGTCCAATTTTCCCTCTTCCTGTAATTGCCAAATCTGGGCTGGAAATCTGCCAGTCAATGGGGAAACAGGGACAAAGTGAGACAAATACTTTTGAAAAATGTTTCTTTGTAAATACAGAGTGGTGGCGGTTGGGAAAGTCAACTTTCTCATGTCCTCCTCATAAAATACATGTGTGGGTGTGCGTGAGCGCACATGCATATGCGCGCACACACACACACATACATCAACACATGCACACACATGCACATAAACTCAAGCATGCACTAAAACATGAATGTATGCATGCATGCACAAACACACATGAACTCATATGCACACACTTGCTTATATACCTGTCCACACACAAGAAAGCATGCACATACACATAAACACATATGCACACATACATGCATGCACAAATTCACAAATCACCCACTTAATACATTGCTTTGGGAATGTTTTGAGTACCATCATTGTACAGGTTGTCTGTTCAAAATATTTTCTGACTCATAAAAAAGCGAGATTATTCTTTCACTTACAGACAAGTGTAGCTCTCACTCTTAATCAAGGAAGCTTCTTTTTGAAGCAGACAAAGATGATTCAGAAATCCTCAAATGGTCAAAATGCAGAGGACAAGAAACCATGGAGAATCCAGCCCCAGTTGATACATGTACAATAAAAACCGTAGACCTAAGGCTCAGAGAACATCATAGAAAGGAAAGCAGAAAGACAGAGAACCAGGACATCTGCTGTGAGAGATGACAGGGAAGCTGCTCCTACAAAATCTCAAAAATATGGTTACCTACATAAGACAATAGTGACAACACCAGTTGACATCCCAGTTTGGATGAAAGTAAACTCACAAGGCTCCAACTGTGAAAGAAGAGCTACAGGCAACTGATTGCTGCTAAGGGAGGGAAAATGCAGTCTTCTTCAGGGACAAGGCCCCTGATAAGTTATTGAATCTGAGGCAGTCAACCCTATCACATACACACAGTATTAACACTAAGTGGACTTAGCAAATTGAATTTATAGATACATATGAGCCAATAATTAGAGAAAAAGTCATGAATTTGAGAAGCAAAGAAAGGAACATAGAAGGAGCTGGGAGAGAAGGGAGGGGGTAGAAATGATGTAAACACAATAGTCGTGTATTAAATTCTCAACAAGAGTTAAATGCAAACGTTTGTAATAGGATTTTTCAAGATCTTATGTTCCTTATAAAGAAGTATACACAGATTGAATATCTTCAAAGTGCGTGTTAATAACTTTAAATCACTAGAAAACATACTTCCCATCTTTGCACTCTTGAACTATAAGACAATAAGTATGCCTTTGACCAATATACCTGTGCATAAATGCAAAAATAGGCAAGAGCTAGGTGTATTTAAATATAATAAGACTAAAGGAAAAAAAGGAATCTGGCTAAAAAGTGTCTTCCTCTCTCCATAATGATTTATTCTTCACAGGAGTGTGGGTTTTGTAAGTCAGGATTCGCTGAGTACTGAAATCGACAGTAGAGTCCAGTCAATGGCAGTGACTGCTATAGCTGCAGCGTGAGAAGTACACTGAGATCTTCACTCTCACAGGGCAGAGAGAAGAAAGGTTTTGGAAATTAGATCTGTTTTTCTTATTACTCAGTTTTTCTAGTTTAAATGTAAAATTAGGTCCTTTTGATTTCCCTGGAAAATGAGATAAGCAAGCATTTTCTTTAATATTTAAAGTGGGAACTATTTGTGCTGAGTAATCACTTTTGTCTCCTCCTCCTCCTCCTCCTCCTCCTCCTCCTCCTCCTCCTCTTCTTTGGTTCTTTTTTGAGACAAGGTTTCCCTAGTTGTCCTGGAACTCTCTCTGTAGACCAGGCTGGCCTTCAACCCAGAGATCTGCCTGCATCTGGGATTATAGATTCTGGGATTATAGAAAATGCATTATCACTGTCCAGTTTCTGTTATTCTTTGTGCTTTTGGAGTAGAGTATGAGTACACTGAATTTGGGCTGCCTATAATTCACATATGAAGTGAGAGATAAATCCATTGCTTTTTGAAGAAGTCGTTCTTAGTTGATTAGTCTTTATTCCCTTGTAGTAAGGTAGGATACATCAAATATTTCCACTTTTCTGTATTTGTCTAGATCTGTGTCCCTGATGTGATTTGTTTTAGAGTTTCACGGGCTGCTGCATAGAATGTGTATTCTTTGACTTTGGGTGGAATATTCTATGGAAATCCGTAAGGTCCATTTCATGTATGATGCCATTTAATTCTGATGCTTTTCTGGTTTTTAGTTTTGTTAAGATGATCTGTTTATTGGAGAAAGTGGGGTATTGAAGTCACCTACTTAAGTTTGGATTAACATGTGTCTTAAAATACAATAGACTTTTTATAAAATTTGGTATCCAGAGTTTTAAGTACTATAATGTTTTCCAGGTTAATTGTTCCTTTGACAATAAAGAAGTATCCCTCTTTATCTGTTTGGATTTATTTTGGTGTGAAGTCTATTTTGTCAAGTAGTAACAGAGCAATGCCTACTTGTTCTTTGGTCAGTTGCTTTGAATTCTTGTTTCCATCTTTCCTTTTTTAAGTGGTATCTTTTCTTGAAGGTACAATGAGTACCTGGTTTCCTAGTAGACTGCAAAAAGATAAGTTTACTTTTGACTTGATTAAACAATCTTGCTTATTTTGATTAGGAAATTGAGGACACAGATATTTTAAGTTATTATTGGAAAGATGGATGTGGATTGGTTGAATGTTGTCATTTTTTGCTTTTTTGTTGTTTGTGTTCTTAGTTCTATTTCACATTTTGGTACTTTTATCTTCATTTGTTTTTCTGTAGTTTCTTCAGTACGCATATCCTTCTTTTCAGCCAGCTGTTATTCTGATGGTTTGCTTTTACCTATCCTTCCTTTTATTTTGTTCCATCTTTGTTGACATTATTTGTCACTGTGTTTATTGGTATCTAAAACCTGTGCATTTTTAATTATTTTTACATTAAATTAGCTGTTATTATGACAGCTGCTCCAATTTGGCTCCTCAATGGCCATAAAAGGCTCCTCAGTTAAAGACTCCAGCTTGGTGCTATTAGAAACTGATGGAGGCTTTAGAGGTGGAAGCAACTGAAGTCTTGAAAGGATTGTGAGAAGACACACACACACACACACACACCTTTTCTCCTTGCTAATTTCTACAAAGAAATGTGTTTTTAATTCATTTCTATGCCATATATTTTAAAATGTATGGTATAGTCTCATGATGAGATAGACGATTTTAAGATAATAATTAAATGCAATATAATCAGGGCTTTCAATCTAGCCCCTTGTACAGAGAAATATTCAATCTTTAAATTCAACAATTCTTCTCAGGGAAAGGATCACATTCAAGGCATGTGTGATCCAGCTGGAATTCAGCACAGGTCTTTAAATAACCAACTCAGGAGGCAATGGTTGTATACACTTTTAATCCCAGCTCTCAATGTAAAAGGAAACAGTAATTTCAGAAGTAGGTCACACGTCTCAGTTCACAGCAATCAGTTCATGATCCTCAGTTCAGAGTTCACAGTCAGTTCAGAATTAACAGAAAAGCAATAGAGATTGAGGGAATTGAAGGATATTGAGTCAGAGCACACTGGTCAACTGAGAAGTGGAAAGTCAGAGGCAGAATGAACTACAGAGTGAGTATACACCTTTAATCTCCAGAGTAAAGAATTGGCAGAGTGACAACTGAGTTGAAGCAAAATGAAGAGCAAGAAAAGTACCAGGTCAGAGGAAGAGTTAGCAGAGTGACTCAGAGTGAGGATACATCACACCCCATTCTCACAATATATAAGCAGGATTTCATCTCAGAGAAGAGGCAGTCAGAAAATCAGTCAGATAAGACATAGAAGCAGTTCAGCAGAAGGGGAGTGATTTTGGGAGAAAGAGTCAGCTAATGGCAAGAGTCAGTTTAAAGCCTAACAGAGCATTTCAGACAGGGAAGTTGTGGGAGTCAGTCAGAATCAGCCAGAGTCAGATTTCATTCAGAAACAGTCAACTGGCACAGAAGGTCAGTTTGAACCAGTCATCTTGGAAAAAGTTTGAGTCAGAACAGTGAGGACATTGAATCAGATGACCAGAGGAGTCAGTTAAGTTCAGTAGAGTTCTGAGTTCAGAAGGAGCTAGTCAGAGTGAGTCAGTCATCAGTAAATCTCAGAGGCTGTAGCATTCTAGGTTTAGGTTTGAAGATTAGATTGTATGGAGGTTGAAGCCTACCAGATTTAGGATTAAGATTAGATTGTACAGAGGTGGAAACTCTCTAGGACCACACATTGAATTAACAAAGAATAAACTGCCTTTTTCCTGAATCTACATCTATACTTTTGTATTGCTGTAGCATGTATGCTGAATGTGAGAGCTTAGTAATGAATTGAATGAATCTTATAGGAGACAGCTGCATTCTCTTTAGGTCCCAGGTCCAGAAGGATAAGATTCTGATGTTACATATTTTTATTTTTAGTGATATGATATAAGACACAGGTGTTCAATAAAGCTAGGATGTCCTAATCCAAAAAGGAATGAACATTTTCTTGATACACTGATATAAATTGAGAGAGACAGAGAAAGTGAAAGAATCCTATAATAGAATACTTTGCCAAGAAGTTTTTCTACTATACAGTCTTCCTTATGGTTACATGACACGTGGACTTCTGGAAAGAGCTTAGAAGTCTTATTTAAAGGAGACAGTTTCCATTGGTATTGTCCATTGGTGACAGAGGACAAAGATGGGAAGGCAGACAGGAACTAGGTTCAGATAAATGACAGTTGACAGTAGCTAAGAAGGCTCAGACAGAGGAGTTAGTGGGAAGGGACAAAGGAGTTAGTGTCAGAGTATGTTGATAAGAAAGTATATTATGGGACAGTTAATAATATGAGAGTTGTTAGATGTTAGTCCAGTTCTCCAGGCTGCCAGTCAGATAAGGGTTGTGAGGAAATCTTCCTTTCTTTCTTTTTTTTTTCTCTAAACTTTTAGAACTAGGAAGTTAAAAAATAAGTTAAGAATCTGTCTCAGTAACAGCCAGGCAGGAGATCCAGAGGTGGCATTCAGTTATGAATGAAAAAGTAACAGTTACAATTTGCTCCAAATAAGTAAGACTTCAGAGCTCAGCTACAGCATCAGAAATCAGTTATATTTTGGCATACACATGAGAAGCATGGAAATAAGGATTAAAAGGATGGTAAATATGAGTTAAAATGTAGTAGAGGTAAAAGTAGAGGAAGAAGGAATGGATGTTTGTGTTCAAGATGCTAGCCAAGTATTTATAACAGCTGTTATCACTGGAATATATACCACTTTGCTTTCAGTGATGATCTGTTTTCCCTTTTTCCTTTTTCTTGTATATTTTGTTTCAATAAAAGATTAAGGAAGCAGCTAGACAACTAGATGAGTTGTGGGGGAGCGACTGAAAAGAGAGAAGATAGAAAAAACATGCAAAGGAGAGAATGAAAGAGGTCAATTTTTTTCTTTCTCATCAAAAAAAGGAAATAATAAAACAGAAATTGGCAGGATTATTAAAAGAAATCAAAAGAGAAATAGGAAAAAATGAATTGATGATGCTATTAAAAGTAATTTGGGGGTGGGATTTGAAAGGGTGGATACAGGAAGGCTGAGGAACTGGCAATCCAAACTTGAGGGGAATTGGAAAAATTGGAGGAAAGGAAAACTGAGGAAGTGGGAGTACAAACTGAGTGCTACTGCACATAAACTGTGAACAAAAGCTTAAAGATGGCATGCATCTATCAAAAACATTGTTATAAAAATTTAATCTGTGACAAAGGCTAGTTCTCAACCTTTCAGAGCACATTCAGAAACTATGAGTGAAGACTACAGGTTGTGAAAGTTTTACATTTATTTATTTAAAATGAGGCGTTCTGACTGATAACAAAAGAAGTCAAAATCAGTGATTAAAACTTAGAAGTTTGAATTTATTTATTGCTATTCAAGAAGTTTGACTCATGCATAATACTTTGTTTAGTGATACTGGAAAAAGTTTATGTACTTAACCTAAGACAGGAAGTTTAGGTGGCAGGGACAGAGGAGTTCATTAGAATATGACTGTTAATTGTTCTTAAGGATAAAAGTAAAAGATCAGGCAATGGTGGTACAAGCCTTTAATCCGAGCATTCCAGAGGCAGAGGCAGGCAGATTTCTGAGAGTTCAAGACAGCCTGGCCTACCGAGTGAGTGCCAGGAGAGTCAGAGTTACAACAGAGAAACTTTACTAAAAGCAAAACCAAACCAAAACAAAACAAAACAAACAAACAAAAGCAAAGAATAAACAGGATATCAAAAAAGATGAATGAAATATATGTGAATACATTCATGCAAACAAAAGCTCAAAATTTATTCTACCTTTCTCATGCATGCAATTCAGATGTATACTTGAAAATTCCCTTGTATTACCTTTGCTATAAAATCCTCACAAGGTAAAAGCCCTTTGTTAGCCTGTGACA